>VWZZ01002172.1:152502-169349 GCA_013399095.1 Psophia crepitans | reverse complement strand
ATCCCGTTGGCCTCTGCCCAGCGATCCAACCTGTCCAGGTCCCTCTGCAGAGCCATCCTACCCTCCGGCAGATCGACACTTCCCCCCAGCTTGGTGTCATCTGCAAACTTACTGAGGGTGCACTCAATTCCCTCATCCAAATCATCAACAAAGATGTTGAAGAGGATGGGCCCCAGCACCGACCCCTGGGGAACACCACTCACAACCGGTGGCCAGCTGGATTTCACTCCATTCACCATCACTCTCTTGGCCTGGCCATCCAGCCAGTTTTCAACCCAACGAAGAGTGTACCTATCACAGTCACTACAGTACTGCTGCTAATCTTAAAGTAGTTCTTGAACAACCATGTTAAGTGTTTCCTGTGAACACTTAAGGGACTGCAAAATGCAAATTGTCATGTCCACAAATCCAAATGCAGAATTCTAATTATGTCAGAAACATGGACTGTTTAATATGCATCTCTTCACAAAAGCTCAGTGTCATAAACCAAGCTATTAGAATCCTCTTATTTATCATTTTACAAGCCTGGAACAGTCTGTTTTTCCTAACAAACATGGTTAAGGATTACTTTCAGAATATTCAGAAAATCAAGTGTAGTTTAGAAAAAAAATCAAATCTGGCAGAAATTCTATAGCAAGATTTACTTCTAAATTAATACTTAATAGTTTAATTTTCTTTTCTTTCAGGGAACCCCTATCAAAAAGGATACAGAAGAGTGTACTAATGAAGGAAAGGGAATAGCAGCCCGTATACTTGGACCATCCAAACCAGTACGTTTAATAAATGTTTAAGTAAATGAAACTTTAAGAGAAAAAAATTCAACCACCAACCAATTCAATGAGGATTTTATAAGAAATGCTGTTATGTTGCAAGAAGACTGTAGGGCAGCAATTTAAACAAAGCTAAACTTCTATAACAAAGATAATATGTCCTTGTGTTTTTTTATTTAACTTGGAAAGAAGATCTGGTTTGTATCTGAGACTGGGTAGAATTCTCTAGTGGACAAAAAATGCATGCATTTGAAGGCAGAATTTAAATTACAGTCACAGAAGACAAAACTAAAAGCCTTTTTAGTAGTTCATCTTGAACTTGTGGAAGTTTTAGTTAGAAATATATGCAATTTTTTATTATTGTCTCTGAGGGTTTCCTACACGAACATAAAACCTGCCTGCATCTTGGAAGCTTGAATGACAGCTGTGCCTTAGAAGGAGGTTCTTGTTTCTTGACAACACAACTGATCTGTGTTTCAAAATTTTGAAGCATGTGAGACAAACTTTCAATGAACTTGATACTACTTTGACATATTGTCCAAATGTTTTATTTTCACTTTTATTATGAGATGTTTACCACTATGCTGTAGGGACAGGTAACTTTGTAAGTATTTGTTTGTTTTAAAAGTGCTAAATATTTAAAATGAGAAGTCAGTCCACGACTTCTGAGTGTGAAAACTACAAGGCAGGAAGGAGTTCCTTTCCCCACCCATGTTCAGTATTATATTAAAATCTGAAGGTATAGTAGTGATGCTTGTTTCATTCTTCTCAGAAAGACTGAAATATTTGCAGTCACTGTGGATATTACAAAGAAATTTGATACCACATATTTTTGCAGTGAAGAACAGCTGCCTGTAGTGGTAGCTGAATGTTAGCTTTTTGTCTGAGAAACATTAGGTAATGCTTTCACTATTGCTTCTTCCGTTTGTTTTTTGTTTATGTAGGCTCCATCAACCTACAACCCACACAAACCAGTTCCATACCCCATCCCACCATGTCGGCCACACGCAACTATTGCACCAAGTAAGGCTTCTATGTGTTTTAGCTTGATGCTATTGTTTCATCCATTTGCCTCTTAAGTAATAAATGTCAAGTGCCAGTTTCTCTGACCATGATCATATCTGAAACTGACCTGTGCTCCCTAAGTGTGTTCTGGGTACTGGTTTCTACCTCTTCCTGTCATGACTGCAGGGATGATAAAAAGAGGAATACATTGTATTCTTCCTCCAGCATCCACATCATAAGGAAAATTCACAATGCTGTTCTGATGACAAAATGTTTCATTTATGGGAGGCATTGTGCATGTTGAACAAGACTAGAGCTGTGGTGTTGTTATAATGTTTGACCAAGGTTTGGGCTTTGGCTGGACAAGTCTCTCAACTGGTTGCTGTTGTACCAAACTTAGGGTATAGAATCATAGAATCACAGAATGGTTTGGGTTGGAAGGGACCTCAAAGATCATCTAGTTCCAACCCCCCTGCCATGGGCAGGGACACCCTCCATATGCTCAGTTATGGCCTTGAATTGGGTGGAAATATGTAGGAACTTGCTGAAGGACCGTAACCTATTTCTCAGTTGCCTTCAGCTTTACTTACCATCACAGTGGAGAGAAAACAGTTTCCTTGGATAAAAGTTTAGGCATGTAGATTTCAGTCTCAGAAGGGACATAGTGATTGCCTTTTCCTGTGTTTGGTCTGACTGTTCCTAGCTTTGTGCCTCGGGTAAGGTTGGGTCTTTCTTCATAAACTCCTCACTGCTCTGCTGCGTCAGTTGTTTGGTTCCAGACACTTTTGTGAAGGGAGGGAAGCAATTGCCATTTCTTTGGAAGAAGAGGTTGGAGTACTTATGTAAACAGACTCTGGTCTTTTTGAGCAGCAGCTGAAATCTTGCTATTCTGTACTGTAAAACAAGGAGTGCTCGTGGTTTGGAAGCTTGCTTTTCACTGATGTTTGGGATTTCAGGAAGTTTTTAAGGCATTTGATAAGAAAGTGTGGTTAGAGCTCTTAGCGTGCATGTTGAAGGGTGAGTCATCTCACCAACTTGGTGTCTGCAAGTCTCTTTATAGTTGGTTTGGAAAAATTGGCATTACTAGTGGCTAAAGTAAGTCTGATGATTTGTGCCCTAGGAATAACTTGCACCGCAGAAAGTGTACAGAAAACTTGAAGACTAGCTCAAATCTGTATTAAAGAAATCCTATCCACAGTGAAGTTAGAGCACAAAATTTGGCCTGTGACTGGATACTAGTGTATCATTAGTACATTTTAGGATATGAAACAGCGTTTGAGGTTTCAGAGCCTTATTAGACTGCAACATGTTTTAAAAAACCTCAAATTTTTACAACAGAACTCATAACTGATGGTATATTTTTATGTATATATATATATAAAATGGGTTTAATGAGATTGCAGATGCTGACTAGAAACTATTGAATATGATTGTTTTCAAGCAATGGTCAGAATGACGTTTTGTTCTCTGCCTCTTGTACGTATTGTTTTAACATTTCCTTCCTGGGTGATGCAATGATTGTTAGTTACTTTTCTGATTTTCAGCCAAGAGTTGTTGTGCAAGAAATCTTAACTTTAGTTAGAACAATTATACAAGTGTGAAATCAGGAAGGAGTTATGTATGGCAAATTACTGCACTCTGAGTAATGTTCAAGTGCTTCCTTTTCCCATGAAGCATAAGTTCTTATGCTGTTAAAAATGTTCATTCAGAACCACTGTTAAGTGTATTTATGTTCCTGTGATTTGAATTCTGATGTTCGTCATCAGAACTGTATACTGCGGCCATACAACAGTTTGAGTTGCTCCAAAGAATGAGGGAGGATAAAAGGTATTTTTTCATATGTTAAGTACAATATATTTTTATAATAAAATAATTTGCATGGATTTCTTAACATTTCAAGAAATATTGAAGAAGTATTTGAGATGTTGGCATTTTTCTCTGAATTTTCTGACTAGCATTGGAGGGCTGGTCATGGTTACTCAAGTGCGTTTGGCTCTTTTGTTTGTCAGGCTTTAATATTAAAGGAAGAGTTGCAACAGCCTTTAAGTTAGGAATAGAGAACAAATGGTACTGCAGACACTCTGAATCACTCCTCCCCTTTGAGGTTTTTTTGTTTTTAGTGAAACTAAAAGCAATTGAAACCTGACTTATTCAGGCTCTTTCAAGAGAACTGGCCTTACTGAAATTTGGATCACAATGCACATCACTCAGGCAGACTTTGGCAAAAGCCACCTTCCAGCCTGGATAATAACTGGTCCGGCTCTTTAGTTAAAAACGTCTTACAATCTTGAAAATGTTCTTTTAAAGGAAAAAATACTTACTGGTTCACTAAGATAGGGGTTCTTCTGACAACTGAGATGTGTATGTGTTCTTTTAGGTGCTTACAACAATGTTGGCTTAGTTCCAATGGCTAATGTCATAGCTCCAGGCTTACCAGCTCCTCCACCATACGCTGCTAATCAGGTGGTATCAGGTAAAGTATGCATACCTTCAAAAAAGTTGATGGTATTTTTTCTAATTCATTGTTGTGGATGAATCATTCACTGCTGGACTTTCATTTGCTTTTAAATAACAAGTTGTTGTTCTCTATTTAGAAAATGAGGACCTTTCCAGCCAGGCAAAACCTTCCCAAAATCAAGGTAATTGCAAATCCACAGGGGGATTTTTGTGTTGATTGTATCTTTGTTATTTGTTCAGAAAGTGTAAACAACTTATTTGTTTAGTGGGATTTTCATAAGCCTTTAAGTATTTAATTACTGTTGGAATAGGTTCCCTTGAGAGTTGAGAAAAAGTCATCTCAGGCATTTGGTACTTAGAAGCATATGAACATTACAATTTGGCCTTTTGTGTTACCTCATTAAAGTTTTATATTCTTCAGCATATGTGAGAAGTCATGTAAAAAAACTAAATCAAAATATGCTTTGCAGTGTTGTGCACTGAAATCACTTCATTAATATCTTTGCAGTTGTTAAAACTTTGGGTGTCTATTTGAAAATTCATTCACATTTCAATTTCATACATTAGATACAATGGGAAGCTAGAAATACAAGAGGGACAGATACTTTGTTCATAGTTTGTTGAAATCTATGTGTAGAATGTCTTATCCCAGACTGTCACATCCAGCTATGTCTGCCTGCACTTTTGGCTTAACTTTGTAATTCCAGTTCTTTTTGCAGAAGAAAGTTGTCCATTTTTTTTTTGGTCTCTATTTAATAAATCCCATTCTGAACTACTTATACAAAGGCTTTAATAGCACTTTGTTAGGTTTGACAAATAGAAACTCAGAATCTACTGACTATTGAGTCAGGCATGTTAACAAATACCCAAAAGAGATAAAATGACCATTTAAATCCTGTAAATACTTCTAGGGGAATGAGGGGGAAAAGTTATGTTTTGTCTGTTCTCCTCTATGCCCAGGGATGGTTCTACGGAAATGTTGCTATTTCAAAGAATCACTTTATTCATATATACCCCTTTAAGTGTGCATGTGTTTAAAAGGTAGTTTATACACCTAAATGAGTACAGTGTAAGGAATAAAATCTTCTCATAGGAGGAGAAATTCAGTAACAGCTCTGGGTTCTATGGCAATTGTATTTCTCTGGTGCTGATCTTGGCTGTCAGGATTAACAACTGTGATCTTTAGGAGAGTCTTCAGCTTGGAAACAGGATGAGGAAAGGCCAGAATCCAGAGCTGTGCAATCTGGGTCTAGGTTTTTAGAAAAGAATAGGCAAAAGGAAATAGTTTGTTTGCAAACTTGCTAGTTTTAAAGTTTCAAGATAAATAAACCAGGAGTTTTTCTTATCAACTTAGGTCCAATATTTTAAAGATTCCAGGTTTGGTTTTGTGTGTATGTGTAGAATTTGGGCCAGAGAGAAATCTAAGCTGTTACAGGTTTGATGAGTTACAGGGTGACGAGTTCGACTGATTTGCTTACAGATGAACAGATTATTTTAAAAGTGAAATAAAGTGAAAGGGTTGTTTGAGAGGAATGATTAATTAACACATTCATACTCCACAGGAAACTAGATAAGAGGCATATCAAGGCTCTTGACATGCCAGTGTTCATAAATGCAGCCTCTTCCCATTAGCCCCCACATCCCCATTTGCAGTGTGCCTGCCGTTTTCCTCCAGCTTGACCAATGTCTCTTTGACTTTGTAGGGTTGATACAAGCTGGTATTCCTAGTGGCAGGTGCTTGCTTCGATTATAGACACCTGACTTCAGACTTACAGAAATATTTGTTGTTATGGTCAAGTGCCTATGTTAGTTTAATGCTGTAGTGTGATACCTGAATTTAAAAGTGTACCTTCTTAGAATCAAAATCTGAAGGAAACACAGTGAAGAGAATGACCCGATTTTGAAGGAAAGATACCAGCACCTGAAATCAGCTTTCTTCAGTTGTTGACTAAACTTCTGTGAAATCATGATACATTGAATTAACTGGTTCTGAAGGAAATTCTGACTTTCAGTGGGAGTGGATGCAGAGGAGCCCAGGTGATCTGATGCCGATGGAATATTAGATCTGGTTTGGGTACTGCCAGATGTTAGGGACCAGAGGGAGGGTGTTTACCTGTATCACTCAGACATTCTTACAGAGAACATTTGAGTATCTAATTGTCTTGCATGAGATCATGAAGAGATAGCAGATGTCACAAAGTGTTTTAAAGAGGAGTGGTAGCCTACATGATGTACAACGTGTGTGATGTGTTTGTATGTACCTTTTTGTTTTGTTTTCATGGGCTCTAGTGTTCACTGTTTATATGCAGACATTGTGTGTTAGCTATTGCCTGTGTATCATGTTTTGAAATGCTGTGTAAAATGTGTTTGTTGATTTCAAACATTTCTGACGGTTTCAAGTATTCTTACCAGTTTTGTTTCTTTGCAGCTTTTTCTGCACAAGCGAATCAGCTCTTTACTCCTCATGGTTCTAATCCTTCAACACCTGCTGCTACTCCAGTCCCTACCCCATCACCTGTCAAGGCAATAAGCCATCCATTAGCACCTGCAACTCCACTCATGTCTGGGATGAACATGTCTACCCCTGTCCTTCCTGTTTTCCCAGAACAGGTCTCCTCTTCCATCCATACATCTCAGCCATCCACCCCAACCCCTACTGTCATCAAATCCCTTTCATTGCCTGGTGTTCCTGTCACATCTGTTCACAGTGCAACCTCTACCCCTATCCCTGCAGTTTTTTCTGGACTGGCTTCTATACCCACTGCTACGCCAGCTCCGCAAGGTTCTGCCACACCATGTGCCACACCCGCGCCTAGTGAAGCTTTCGCATCTGCTACTGCACCATTTGCTGGCCTCCCGTTCTCTGCGACCTCTTCAATTGCTTCCACTAATAATCCCACTCCATTGTCATCAGTTTTTGCTGGCCTCCCTTTGTCCTTGCCTCCCAACGCCCAAGGGATTTCTAGTCCTGTTCCATCTACAATTACTAATTCCCCTGCCACTACCATTCCTGGTTCACTTAGCTTGACTAACCCAATTTTGTCTGTCTTAAAGGGATTTCTGACATCAAATGACACTTCATTAATCAACTCATCTGCTTTACCTTCTGCTATGACAAGTGAGCTTGCTTCTTTATCTGCTCTTGCTAATCAAAGCTCTGACCCTCCCACTTCCTCTGTCAACAAATGTTATACTCCATCAGCCACCCCCACCCCACAGCGTTCCTCCACACCTGGGCTGGCCATTTTTCCAGGTCTTCCATCCCCATCTGTGGCCAATTCTAGTTCCACTCCTCCAACATTGCCTGCACAATCACCTTTAACCACTTCACCATCGATTATGCCAGTCAACTGTGGCTCATCAGCCTCCCTCTTGCATGGCACAAGCCCTACTAATCCTGATCAGCAGCTCTCATCAGCCCCAGCTGCCACAAATATCCCAGTTCTGGTCAAAACAGAACCCATGAGTCCTACCCTCTCGGCCTTCAAAGGTCCTTCTCATTCAGCTGGCCCTTCTCATGGCACTATAGGACTGTCAGCGCTTGGGCGTGCATACACCTCGGCAGCTTCAGTGCCAGTCAGTTTACCCAGTTCCCTGAATCCAGCGCTATCAGGTCTCTCCTCTTTGAGTGCTCCTCTAAACAATTCCAGTTCCCTGGCTTCCATTTCCCTCGCCCAACATGGTTCCTCTGCTCCCATTACCCCAGTGTTCAATGGACTTCCTCCTTTTACGTCTCTAACCAGTAACTTTGCTTTTACTGGTAATCCAGCACTTACGCCACCCGTCACTCTCCCAGGGTCTTTGTTAGCTACTCCGTCTACAACCGCTTCAGCCGTGTCTGCCCCTCATGTGAGTTCCACCGCCGCCGTACTCTCAGGACTCGCCGCCTCAGCAACAGTCTCTGCTCCACCCTTCTCGCTTAACTTGTCCAGTGCCGTCCCTTCCCTTTTTTCTGTTGCCCAGGGACCTCTGGGATCATCAAACCCATCCTTCCCTGGTTTTCCTGTCTCTAACACACCCTCTGTCACTCCTGCTCTCCCTTCTTTCCCTGGCCTCCAGGCATCTTCTGCAGTAGCAGCAGTTGCACCGTTGCCGGCAGCTGCCACAGCCCCATCTCCGGCTCCAGTCCTGCCAGGGTTTGCCTCGGCCTTTAGCTCAAACTTCAACTCTGCACTTGTTGCACAGGCTGGGTATGTTTCTGTTTCTGAAGGAGGTCAGAACCATTTCTTTTTCTCTTGAGCAAAACACTGATTTTACTATAGGTGTAGACATTATTTTCACTCATAGTTAGTAATTACAGTTATTTTTTAAAGTTAGTTCACCAGTAGATTTTCACCTGTCTTTAGAGACTGATAGAGTAGTTACTAAGTTGGTTGTCCTCATTAGTCCCCGTTAGGACAGTCTAATCCAGTGAGGTGCTGAGTGATCTTATTTCCCAGATGAGGATGCTTGGCACCTCCTAGGTTTTTACAAGAATGGATTCCACGTGGGCATCCATTGACACATCCAGGTAATAATAGACAATATCTTAGATGTTCCTATGTTTTAAGGAAGAACTCAGCATTAACTTTTGTCTGTAAAGTATTTTTGTGTGCAAACTGTAGGCACAGCCAAGGTACAAAAATTTTTGAGTTCCCTTAGGTGTGCTCCAGACAGTCTTGGTTTGTGTGTGCATGAATAATTTGTAGGTGGGTAGAGACTGGGCTTCTGTTTGGAAATTCTGGGCTTTATGTGGTTTAGAAAAAGAGCTCATCTTCCAATTTACATAGACGTAAGCTTTTCTAGAGAATAACATAGGACGAAACATAATGCAGATGTTCCTAATAATAGCCGCATCTTGACATTCTTTCAGCTTGACTTCTGGACTACAGACACCGGGAAATGCAGTTTTTCCTGGTCTTTTATCTCTCCCTGGTATCCCTGGCTTTCCCCAAAGTGCCGCACAGTCTTCCTTACAGGAATTGCAGCATAGTGCGGCTGCACAGTCAGCACTACTACAGGTAACGTGCCTATTTGTTAATACTGTTTTGCTTCCAGTAATCGTTTGAGCATATACTTGTGTGTTAACTTCTTAGGATTAGTTTAAGTCAGTAAATGTTTAAAACCCCTAACCCGTTGGAGAACTGATTACAAGGATGATGGTAAAGAACAATCTCATATTAGCTTCTTACTCAAGACCAATATTCAGTGCTTCTGGATGTTAAATGTGATTAAAACCTTTTTGAAAACTCTTTGTAAAATGAGTAGTGAAAGGAAAAAAGACATACAAGTGAAATTTTTGCTAAGTTTGCGTTAAATCTAATGAAATGATGATGTAGTTGCAAAATTTGTGCTCACTTCCAGTCTGATATGTTAATACTTAGAGATTTCTGTGGAAAACCACTTTGTTGTGAGTTACGTGCCTCTATGCATAAGCAATCAGATTGTCTTGAATTTGTGTCTGCTGTGGTTGTGCCCCTCTCTTGATAGTTCCCATGACTGTTGTAATACAAGCTTGAGGTGGGTTTAGGTAATGTGTAGTTTCACTATTTCTCTTGTCTGTGAAATGACTTGTTTCAGTCATCAACCTATGTAGGCTAACTGACACCATCATCAGAGTTCGTATTTAGAGTTTGAGTTTGCCTTTTGTAAAAACGGCCTCTGTACAGATTAAGGATTCCGACAGGACATCTGTCCTTCTCTACAAAGAAGGCAGTTGAGTGTCTTGAATTAATGTTTTCACTCTTCTGTGTTTTGAAATGGACCATGCATCTAAGCACTGGTTGATATGCAGAATATTGTCAGATATCTTTTGAGTATCAGGGGAAATAGATCAGAAGCAGCAAATTACTTAATCTAGGCCATGCTGCTTTTGCAGCTCAGAAATTCCGTAGAAGTCTATGTACGCAGATTGCATTGAGGAAACGTCAGTTTCGTTTACAAGTTCCAGTCACTGAAATTAACACTTAGCTACTCAAGCAATGAAAATAAAGTTCAAAGTCAGTGAAATACTACAGTTCCTAATTAAGCTACGCCTTCCAAATCAGCTGTGGCTTACTCCACTGGAAAGTAAATGTCATTAACGCTTCTTCATTTTTCCTCTTAATCCAACCAATTTCCGCATTCCCTGGTATTTCAGAGCAATAGTCGCACTGCAGTTTAACATCTGGGTATAGGTGCACTGCTTATCTCTGTTCTTTGCATACTTCAGATTATACTTTGGTTTGGCTTGAGTAGGACTGGTATTGTGCCTGAAATGTTGCTTGATTTAGATTTCTGTTTGTTTCTTTGTTTTTATCCATGCTGTTTCCTAACTTCTTCTCTTCCTTGAAGGCACATTCTGCTTCTGCTCTGGAGAACTATACAGCTCAGCCTGAAGGTTTTGCTAACTATCCGTCAACACCAGGAACACCATTTTCATTGCAGACCAGTCTGCCCCAGAGTGGATGGCAATAAATACCAGACATTTTTAAAGACTGCAGTGGTTGCTTGACAGAGCCTGATCCTATTCACTTTGAAGGCTGTCTCCGCGTTAGTGAGAGCATGGTCTGATTTGGGGAAAGAGGGGGAAGACATGAGGGTAAAATGATTCCAGGAGACTGTGTCAGATGTCAAACCTAATTTGTAATTGCATTTAATCGATTCAGGGTCTGATCCTGTGAAGTGCTGAGCATCTTTGACTCTCCTTTTAGCTCACGAGTTGAATGTTTGGCATCTTACAGGATCGGGAGCGTTCAAACAGATGTGTATGTAAATAGAGTAATTGGCTGTCAAACTGGGGAGAACAAGTATACTTAATAGTGTGTATAAGCACCTATCCTGTTATGTTTTGTATGGTACATGTGTTAATATAGAATGAGATCTAGACTGAAACTAGATACTTAACGCTGTAGACGATCTTTCGTCTAGATGCACACTTCTCGTGTGTGCGTAGATCAAGGTCAGTTTATGGTTCTTTGGATCTTTTCTTCGTATGTGTGAGGATCTCCTGTTAGCATTAGCAGTGTGTTAAGGTGAGGGTAGGTCAGAGGGGTGTGGGGTTTTCTTAGGCTTCCAAATACTGTCATGGGCTTGCTGCTGAATTGAGTACTCCTTTGTCTGAACCGAAACAGGAGAGCTAGGAAATGATGCTGTGCTGTATATTGGCTAGAAGTGGATTATGTGTTACTGGAGTATGGTTTAGCTAGCTGAGACTATGTCTTTCCGAAGTACATAAAAGCATTTTAATTTGCCTCTGAAATAATGTTCCATAGCATTCTCTCTGCCCCCACACCTCTCTGTGAATGAACTAATTGTACTGCGGATAGGCTGCCTATCCGGCACTTTTGACTGCAGACTTTTGTGAATGTTTACAGACATGGGTCAAGTTCTTCTCTCCCTTATACTCATAAACTTACTGGTTCTCTATATGCTTTTCAGCTATAAACTGCAACTTGATGGTGCTTATGTCCTCCTGTGAATATAAGTGGGAGCAGAATTTGGACCATGGATTTTTTAGTATTTTTCCTTGGAAAACGTACATGATTTTAAAGGCATATAGTTAAATTAACTGTATTGGTTAGGAAGGGTTATGACGCAGCATATAGAAAGGTCTTGCTTTGTTAGTGAAATTCAGTTGTGCACTCTTCTAATAATGTTAGTACCTGTGGCAATGTGTAACACGTCATTGAATATCATCTATTTAAGGTAAACTCTTGATCATGTTCTAGAGATAATAGAGATGAATGATATTCAATCCTGTGATTAAATTAAAACGTAGAGGATACTATACTGTAGAGAAGCTCTGCACCTAGAGTTTTACTTTTTTAAAGATGAATTCTGCTGGGAGATGTTGCTAATGTATTTTCTTTCAAGATGTGAACAAACTTTTTTAGATGTTAATGGAAATTCCTGTATTGGTTTTTAACACAATTTTTTTAAATAAAAAGTTTACAGTCATGGCAGAAAGGCTTTGCTGACTATTTACGTACTTGCCTAAAATGGAAATGAATAAACTTGTTTTTACTAAGACACTTCCTAATGTTTGATCTTGCTTATGCTGTTTCTTTATGATGCAGAATTATATATTGAATTATAAAATCAGTTTCCTAGTAAGTAGCAATAGAAATATCCTGTGAAGTGTTTAGGTAAAAAATTAAAATGGTGTCCTTGATACTTTGTCAGCAGTTGGGTAGTCTTGCATTTTAATAATCCAATTTACATCTTACTTTAAATCTAAAGATAAAAACATTGCACTTTTACTTTTTTTTTTAATTTTGTGAAACGTTGAATTCTAATGATTCTCCACTCTGAACTGCTTTTAAAATCGGTGCCTTATATCTTGACTCAAGAAATCTGTGGAAAAAATCTCTACCATCTTTCATTATACTTTCTCCTCACTCTTTACATGGCTTGTTCTTTGTGAATTTATAGATCAATTGGAGAAGGAGAAAATAAAAATACGAGTGTCTTCCTGAGAGCGAATTGGCTTTTGTCCCGTAGGTGACTGTAAAGTAGTTCAAAGTCAGTGTTCTGTAACCTTACTGAGGTGCTGAGTTTGATCTCCGATTGGAGTCCTAGTTTCCCCATCAAGCAAAGTTTAGACTAATTCACGTTGCCTTTAGTCAAAAACAAGTACCAGACATCAGCTGTTACACAGTGCTTTTTGAAAAAGCAAGGAGTTTGTACGTGTTTCTGGAACCATCTATTGAATGGTCAGGGGGTGTTGGTTGTTGATTCTCTGTCTGAACATTAGACAACTCAAAGATACCTAAGTGATTGTGAAGCCCTGTTTCTCCAGATGGAAGCAGGTGAGAAGTAATGGATAGCCACTGTATTAAATGCTGTTCTCCTGGAACAATGTACTTGCTAAGCGGTGCCAGCAGAAGAGTATTTCGCACACAGCTGGTGCAGTTTTACATAGAAGCTCATCATCAGTGTTAGACAAGTGAACAAATGGGCTGAGAAGCGTCATACTGTCAAGTTTTTTTTGTCTAGAATGGGCTCTCTGGTTCTTAGTGGATTCTGTAGGAGGATTTTGTAAATGGAACTTTCCAGTGGTAAGGATTAAGGTAAATTTCAATTTATTAAATATTTCTCCTGATGTAAAATTGTTTTTTATTAATTTTTTTCTCTTCAGGAATAAAGTCTGTTCTGCATTGCAGCAAACTCCTGTGACCCACCCTTGGAATTTCTGAAGGGAGTGATTTGTCCTGAGCTCTTTCATGCTTACTTGAGCATCATTTTTAAAAAGCCAAGGAAGAATCTGCTCCTGAGGCAAACCATGCTGGATCTTACACTGAGCAGGGAAAGGGCTATTGCTGTATGACTTAATTCAGGGCTAACTATCGTTTTTTCATTGTTGAAGTTGCATATTACTGCTATATTTCAGCTGTGTTGACAGACTGCAAAGATAAGGTGTAGTGAAATGTTCTTTGAAATAAAATCTTTGAAACAACTAAGAATATGTTGGGATTGTGTTTCAAAATAAGTTTCAATATTTCTTTCAAGTGCTTTAATCGCAGCTGTAATGAATGTGAGAGAGGCAGAGCAGTTTTCTGTCCTCTTCTTCCTCTGGTTTGCGAGTGAGTGTTGAGTTTGGCTGGATCTGGAAGGAAACTTGCCGTAGTATGAATGTTCTTACTGTCTTGCAAATTGCCTTGTTTTCTGGATTGAGACGGGAGTGATCCCTTTGACTGAACTGTCTCGTATTTACTTGGGCTCTGGCAAAGTGTAGCCAAAGGGATGAGCCCTGTCATCTCCTCATCTGCAGCTATGGAAAGCTGATGCCATTTGCACAGGGAGGAGGAGGAGCAATATGGGGGTGTTCCTACAAGCAATAGGATGGGACTGTTAACCTTCTGTGTCCTGCCCCTTCTACATTTTGATCTGGGGAAAAGGAAAGATGAGCCTCAAGCAAACAGGCTAGTGTCTGTTCTGGGGCAGAGTTCAGGGCCTGGAGGGGACTAGGCTGAGAAATCTTTAGGGAGTGGTCAAAGCCTGATGATGTATTACAGGCCTAAAAAGGCCAGAAAAAGACAAACCGAAACCTGTAACTCTATGACATGCAAATCTCATGTGAGGACTGCCTGATGACTTTTTTGATGCCTTTGGGATTGGCACTGTTTAGAAATGACTGTGTGTAAGAATTCCCATTCTGGTTTTAACAAACTTTGAAGCAGGTGCTTGGTCCGTAGGATTAAGTTTCTGCAACTGGGTGATGAAGAAGTGATGAGAAGTGGGGGCAAGTGGACGCTTCAGGGATGCTGTAAAGTACTGATGCCATTTGCAAATGTAGCAGTTGGTGCAGAGAGCTGTTGGAGAGTGACCTGCTCGCAGGTAAGCACCTCATCATCCTGCCTGACCCAAGCCTTTGTGTTTCCTTTGGGAATTGAAGGCTGTGGCTACACCGGCACACTGCAGAAATAGCTGAACTGCCACCGACCTGGACCCCATTCATTTAAGGTTGCTTCTAAGTCGGTAAGTCTTGCTAACATGACTTTGGAGTCAAACTGGTTTGGTGCAGCTCGGCACCAGCGGACTTGCAGCTTGTAAACTGCGTTTCCCCAGAGCCTTCAGGTGTTTTCTTCTCTGAGTGTTTTATAGTGCTTTGGGACATGAGTTATCCACATGCCCCGGTATAGCCCCAAGGAGAAAGGGTTAAGATTGCCCTCCCTTTGACTTCAAATTTTTGAAATGGAGTAGGAGTGCAGCTGAAGTTAACATGGAGAAACGAATACAGCGCTGCTCCTGAACAGAAAAGAAAAATGCCATCTGCTTTAGTCACCTTTCAAGGGATATGTTTGCAAGCACCTCAGGGAATTATCAGTAACCAGCAGGGAGCAATTATTTCTGTGAGATTTTAATATGTTTTGCTCATCTATCTTGATGGTGTAAGCAGCTGTGTAGATTGTGGCATTCAAATGGCTTGCAATAAAGTTATTTTCAGTAAAACTGCTCTAAAATTAAAAAAGTTGGGGTAGCTTTGCCTGTTACGTTTTTCCTTCTGAAATAATTAAAGCATTTTTCTTCTACCTGTTCTCTCTTGCTGCCCGACTCGTAGGCATCTGTCCTTAACAGGTTTGATCTTTCAACTCAGCCTGAGAAGCCAGATAATTAGGAAAATGCTATGAATGACTTCACGTGGATATTGTCACGTATTTGGGAGGGTATTGCAATAAGCACGCCAGTCCCAGTTTTGCAAGCTGTTTGTGCTTACGGTTTTCTCTGTGATTCAAAACATCCATTCAGTGGTGCAGTTTCTGCTCTGTGAGGCTGAGACAGGATTCTCTGGGGAACGATCGGCTTTGAATGACCCATCTGGGGCCAATGTGTTTACTGGCAGGGATGAAGACTTAAAAGAAATGAAGCCGGAGCCAGATCTTGGAAGATATTCTATATGATGGATAACATGCAGAAAAGAGCCACATAATTAATGCAGCTGTGTGTCAAACTCATAAATGACATGGGAAAAGCCACCTCATTTTTTCTCGAGTAACAGGCAACAGATTTATGTCCTTTGAGAAGGCCGTCTCTCTGCTGCTGCAGCCTTCAGAAACGGCTTAGTCTGAAATCCTATGCTTGGTTTGATCGTCAAAAAGTTTTTCGTGAAAAATAATCTGATTTGGGGTGAAATTTGAAGATTTTGGTGCTTCTGTGGTTATCTAGTACAACAGGGTTCAACCTGTTGTGATGTACAATATCTAGATATGTGTGGTGAGGTATTCTACACGGCAGGGGGACCTCACCTGGAGTGTTATTGGTGTTGCTCGTGTTTGAGATCTGTACAGTGGCTGAGCTCCATAAGGAGGTGTACAGCAGCAGAGCAGTACTCAGTCTGTACACTCTGGCTTTATAGAATCACAGAACCATTTATGTTGGCAAAGACCCTTAAGATCATTAAGTTCAACCGTTACCCTAACACTGCCAAGTCCACCACTAAACCGTGTCCTTAAGCACCACATCTATGCGTCTTTTGAGTACCTTCAGGGATGGTGACTCAACCACTTCCCTGGGCAGCCTGTTCCAATGACTGACAACCCTTTCAGTGAAGAGATTTTCCCTAATACCCATCTAAACCTTCTCTGGCACAACTTGAGGCCAGTTCCTCTTGTCCTATCGCTTGTTACTTGGGAGAAGAGACCAACATCGACCTGGCTACAACCTCCTTTCAGGTAGTTGTAGAGAACAATAAGGTCTTCCCTCAGTCTCCTCCAGACTAAACAACCCCAGCTCCCTCAGCTACTCCTCAGTGCACTTGTTCTCTCTTTCTGTCTTGTCCTTGTTTTTTCTCTCTTGTGACAGATAATACTGATTCATAGAAATTATTTCCATCTTGGATTTTTTGGCGTGTAAAACCATCTGGGCCAAGTACATTCCCAGCCAGAAGATGGCCGCAGAAGACCATGGAGTTATGTCGGAGACAACCCTGATCCACAAGACTTGGTGGTTGTAAACATCCACTCCTCGCCAGGGTAACTAGCTCCCAGAGGGCTCTCATACAAGTGGGGATTTCTCCTCACACCCTGCTCCTCTCTTCAGTGCTCTGCATGAGCACAGTGCAGTTTCAAGGTATGCTGCTGTCTCATCTGTGAGGGGATCAGAGCTTACCTCAAATGGGATGGATCCCCAGAGAGAGTCACCCAAGAAAAACAACCC
>VWZZ01002172.1:141124-152413 GCA_013399095.1 Psophia crepitans | reverse complement strand
ATAAAAAGGAGCAAAACTAACCAAACAAAAAAAGCACATCTGATCCCAGGCATTCACCATGTCTCCCACATAGGCTGGAGGTGAAAACTCAGAATCTGCAGATGACCTCATACTGCCCTGCTAGCATGCAATCAGCATATGCCCCCAGGGCCTGAGATGGCAGATTCAGCTATTGATACACTTCTGTATCTAGGGATGGGTGGAAGGGAACAATATAAGTTATTCAGGGAAGATAGAATTTTTCAGCCCCAAAAGGACACTTGATGTGTTTGACTTGTGTGATGAACACCTGATCCTCTCTTCAGGCAAGGCAACTGATGCCCAACGAAGGTGTTACTGGCAGTGTGTGCTGTTTTCACCGTCATGTCTGGCCGTAAGAATGGATAGTGCAGTGGGACGAGCATGAGGATTGATTTGGGTGCTTGTAGAAAGCAGGAGGGTACATAGCAGTTACAAAAGGTTGAGACTACTCCATCTCCCTTTGTTGCTGTAGGAGACTTGGGAGGTTTTTGCCTGCAGTTCTTCATATTCTTCACAAGACAGCTTGGACACGAGCTTTTCATTTGCTTTTCAAGTTTGATACGCACATCACGATTTTGTGCATCAAGTGTGTTCATGATGGACCATGATGCGTGTATCAAGAATAGACAAAGTGGATCCTACAAGTGTCCTGGAGCTTTTCCACTACTGCTGACTGATGAGGTCTCACATTGTGCAGTGCATTACAGCTCTTTGTTTGCTCTGGACTGCAGACCCACGTGAGATTTTTTTTGGTGGTTAAGACTATTGTAATCTACATACAGGCATGACAAAACCAGGTCACTGATATATTGGGTTGTGACTGGTGCTTATTCTTCACTATTGTGTTTTTCTAGAGTCTTCCATTTGTCTTGTGATTAAATGGTTTGAAACTTTGGTGTAATCAGAGAGTGTTTGTGGTGGTTTTTGGGGAGCTGGGTCTGGATTCACTATTAAGGCTTAATGTCATGTCCTGCTTTTCTCATTGGAATCTACGTTGGCGACAGGGTCCTTAGGATCAGTTCTCATGGAGCATTCACTTGTACTTTGTCAAGTTTGGGATGTGTGCTTCTTGCCTATACTGGTGGCAAGCAGTATCTTGACCTACCTCTTCTCAGTTGTTTGAATATCAGCCTGCAGGGTGTAGGCATTTGGGGCCGTTCTCCCCTGAGTGTGGACTGTGTCATTCCTTCCAGGTATCTTCACAGTGGTCTCAGGTGGATGATGGCAGGTGATGTTACAATCCAGATTTGCTTTTGAAGAGGTTCTTGGTCACAAGACCAAGTTTGGCACTGGAGAAAAAGATCTTCAGACATTTTTCTGTAATCTAATAATTTAGGTGACATAAAGAGAGAGAACGTTGAGTTCTGCTGAACAAAACATCCATTTGTGATTAATTTCCCCAGGCTTCAGAAAAGCATTTACTAATGATGCCCATTCCACAAGTTGCGTTGATCTCTTTCCACTGATTGAAAGGTGCTTGGCCGCTGGTATTTTGTGTACCTGTTGTAGCCTGACACACCCTACTGTACTCGGCTTTCCCCTGTACTCTGGTGAGGCCACACCTCGAGTACTGTGTCCAGTTTTGGGCCCCTCACCACAAGAAAGACATCGAGGCCCTGGAGCGTGTCCAGAGAAGGGCAACGAAACTGGTGAAGGGACTGGAAAACAAATCTTATGAGGAGCGGCTGAGGGAACTGGGGTTGTTTAGCCTGGAGAAGAGGAGGCTCAGGGGAGATCTGATCGCTCTCTACAACTACCTGAAAGGAGGTTGTAGTGAGGAGGGTGTCAGTCTCTTCTCCCAAGTAGCAAGCAACAGAATGAGAGGGAATGGCCTCAAGTTGCATCAGGGGAGGTTTAGGTTGGATATTAGGAAAAATTTCTTCACAGAAAGAGTAGTGAGACATTGGAACGGACTGCCCAGAGAGGTGGTTGAATCACCGTCCCTGGAGACATTCAAAAAACGCAGACGTGGCGCTCCAGGACATGATCTAGCAGGCACGGTGGTGTTAGGTTGACGGTTGGACTTGGCGATCCCAGAGGTCCTTTCCAACCTTAGTGATTCTATGGTTCTGTGATTCTACCACTAGTGTAACGTGAAGAACATTTTGTAGCAAACAAGCAGCAGTGAAAGTGTTAAAGATTTTCACATTAAATCTCAAAAGTCCTGTCTTCAAACACATGGCCTTAAGGTTTGCATGGTAATTTACTCAGGGGAGCTCCTCCAGTCTTTCCTACCACTGATTGCAGCATGGCTGATGACACCTCATTAAACAACCAGGGATTTCAAATGACTGTTTGTTGGAAAGGGCCAGGAGGAAAGCCGGGCTCCTGGCGCAGCAATTCTGTGCCCAGCTCTCAGGGCAAACCCTCGAAGGGAGGCCTGAAACTCGGCCCTCTGGGACGCAGATGTGTTTATGTGTGAGTCATTGAGTCTGCAGTGGGGACCTCAGAAACAGGAAGGAAACAGCTGCAAGCAGCAAAAGGCTTGGTCGTGGCATCCAGGTTTGCAGTTGTAGTGTGTAGTGCAGCTATGTGCCCGAGAGAAGAGCGAGCTGCAGGAGGGCTGTATCGTTGCGTTGTGTTGTGACTCCTCCTCCAGGCTTGCTGGGGGTTTCTGACAAACCCGTCAGTCCTGCTCCGCTGGCCTGTTAGTGTGCACCTTACAGATCAGGTAGCCTTTCACTGCCGTGACAAGTTTTTCCTTGTAATGTAAAAAATGAATTATCAGTTTTTATCGGCATATGAATTTTATCTGATGTCAGAAATTCCCAGCACTACCCTGTACCTTTGAGGCAACGTATCCAAAGCATGCTGCATCTTTGCATCAGCATGGGGGAGGTTCTCTGAGGAGACCTCTGAGCCTTTGTCCCTCTCTCCTGCCTCTTCCCCTCGTGTTGGGAAACGTAGGCTGTGGCATTCAGCTTCTTGTCTGCTGCTGCTCATGCCTGCAGAACTCCTCTTCTGGCTCAAAGCTGGCAGCCAGCCCTGAGGGCTAGCTCATCCTGCATCCCTGGTGCTTCTGCTTTTCTCGTGACTCCCCTGATCCAAGGCATTTCTGCATTTAGCAAAATTCAAATGACCTTGCAGTACTCTGCCCTGGTGGCAGGACTGGCCTATTTCATTCCTCGCCCTCTTTATCGCTTCTTCTTTGAGGACCTCAACAGCTCCAGCTGGCTCTTATCTTCAAAGAGCAACTGCTCCTTGATTGCCTTTTCCTTACTAAGAGCTTCCCAAACTTTTAGTACTTGATCAACAACCCACCACTGCCTTCCCTTCAGGCACTAAAATAATGAAATTATTTTTATATATTTTCATTTCATTATAATGAAGTAATAGAATTTAATTATAATGAAATTTTGGGATGAGATGAATGTAGTGAGAAAACTGCTCAAAATGCATGAGTGTGTATTTTGAGAAGCACTGATTTTGAAGCTTATGGTCCAGTGGACGAACAGGTCTATCAATAGTCCTCAAAATGTTCACCTAGAGATGGCAGGAGTTCCCCTCATTTGCCTTATTACCTGTTTCATACAAACTAAATCTTTTGCCCCAGCCATGGCACACTGACAGAGATTCATATCCGTCTGTACTCGGCCCAATGGTTTATTTCTCCTTCACAGTCCCCAGCTTTGGCAATGCCTTTCCTTTTTTTTTTCTCCTTCTTTCCTGTTGCAAAATGTACTTTCTGAAACTTTTAACCTTTTGGGCAGAAGGGCCCCTTTGGTTAGGCTTTTTATGGCTTTCTGTGAACGATGGGAGGGAGGAAGAGGGGGTTAGTCTCTGTGGATTTTGCAGTCCCTGGTGATTGCGCTGGGCTAGATCTACATCCCTCGGATAACTCTCTTCAAAATTTGCATTCATAGCTCTTCTTCCTTATTTTTTTAATAGCTAACAGGCGGGAAGGAATTGGTGTCTGTGGCTGGATCCTAGTTTCCATTTCGTTCCTCCTGGTTCTTATTACATTTCCCATTTCCATCTGGGCGTGTATCAAGGTAAGCTAGTGGGATTTGAGGCACATGAAGAATGCTCTATTATCATCACTGTTACTTATGTTTCATTTTTTGGAAACCATAAGGGCTTGTAGTGAAGCCCCCATGGGGGTCTGGGACCAAGATCCATGTTTTTCCATTGACTTTCTGTATCATCACAGCTTGCTAATTTAATTTCTTCCAATATCAACTTCCATCACCAGTTAAGTTTCCCTGCTTTGCAATACTGGGAGAATAAAACTCTAGACTTTTCTGAAGAACTCATATTTGATGCTGCCAGCAATAGCGATTTACATGGGAACATGGGTCCCTGCATGGAGCGACTATACAACCTAAACCCACAGTCCCTTCAAGACATGAGNCCCTTTCTGAGAAGAAATTTCTCCTCATCTCCAACCTGAACCTCCCCTGGCGCAACTTGCAGCTGTTCCCCCTTGTCCTGTCACTAGTTGCCTGCGAGAAGAGGCCGACCCCCAGCTCACCACAACTTCCTTTCAGGTAGTTGTAGAGGACAATAAGGTCACCCCTGAGCCTCCTCTTCTCCAGACTAAACAGTCCCAGTTCCCTCAGCTGCTCCTCATATGAGTAATTAAATGCAAAGTTTAGGGGTGAGTTACCTGGGTGATTGCCCTCTGAACACCAGGCCTTGAGAAGTCCTGATACACTGACCAAAGCAGTTAAGTAGATGATCTGAGGTGAGACATACTTTTTCTACAGCTCCTCTGAGTCTAGCACTGATGTCGGGACAGTTGGGTTGCTGCATTAGATCAGTGGCAATTCTTTCATATTTGATCTTTTCGTAACCTATATGCAGGCCAGGGTCTGAGTTCTTCCAGCAAACACTGAGATGAGGAGAAGATGTGTTTTTTCAGTTTTGTTGGTTCCTATGTTATTTGTACTTTTTTTCACATTTAATATGGATGCCAAAGACTAAAACATAATCAGACCAGAGAGCAGGAATAGAATTAGTTGTAAAATTCTAAATTTAAAATATTTTCCTAGGTTGTCAGAGAATATGAACGTGCTGTTGTATTTCGTCTGGGACGTATACTGTCTAAGAAAGCAAAGGGACCAGGTGAATGCATGCAGTTTTATTCTGTTAAGATGCACTATTTTTATTTTATTATAATGCCCTCTAACCACACAGAGAATTGCAGAGGTTCATGAAATCCTTCTCCATAGCATATGGGGGGGGATGAGAAGGTCCTCTTTGCTGCAGTTCCTTTACCTGCAGGCTGTTTGTTTTTCTGAAGAGAAGGTACAGCCACCCCTGTGCCAGCACATCACAGCAGGTTAGGGACCTTGATGCCAGGCATGGCTTTGCTGTTGAGTAGGTTGGACAACGGAAAGTGGAGCTGATGCTGCAGACACTGGCGGGAGACCGGGGAGGTTTAAATACAGCCTTCGGCTCTGCTGCAGACTTTTTTTGGGTGACTCTGGCTGCTCGCCCTGTATCTCACTTCCAACACTGCTCCTTGCTGCTGTCCTCTGCTCTGAAAATTGTAAATGGGCCAGGGCAGACACGTTCTGCACCTATACAGTTTGTTGCAGTCACCTAGCACCAGGTTACAAATCACAACTACAAACCAAACCCGACAACTTGAGTTATTTGCATTGGTGCAGTCACCACCTCTGTGCAATGAAACTGGGCAAACTGGAAGTTGAAACAAGAGGAAAAAGTCCTTCCTAGATACTGTCTTCCCTCTTGAGAAATAGCCATGTGGTCCAAAGAGCAGCTAGGGCGGGTGCGGAGGTCTTCTGCATGGCTCTGGGCAGCTGAGCAAGGTCCTGAGATTAGAAAAATAGTTGTGCCAAGTCTCCCTCTCCAGCGAAGGGCGAGTGGGGACACCTTCACAGGTCGGGTCAGATCTTAGGACAATGCTCCTCATGTGGAGGACTATGGGTGGTGCAGGAGTATGGACCTGAGAGATGTCTTTCCTGGAGATGTACATGTTACACTGTAAAGGGTTTATGGGGGAACTAAACAAAGGCATGGAAAGAATTTTTGTCAAAAATCTCATGGCAGATTTGAGACCAGAACTGCAATCTGGCCATGCCTTGTCTGGAGCCTAGATCATTAAGCTTTTATGAATTCACATTATCTGCAGATATCTGCATTTCTCTGTGTTATTTCAAAATGCACACATTGAAAATGCTTTCAGAAGCAAGTGTTTCACCTAATAATTTTTCTTTTTCAGGTTTGATCCTCATACTTCCTTGTACGGATAAGTTTACGAAGGTTGATCTTAGAACAGTTACCTGTAGCATTCCTCCACAAGAGGTACTATTCTCTAGCAGCCTTCTAAACCAGAAATATAACATAGAGCTGATTCATGCACGATCAGAAATATTGCAGATGTTTTATAGTCTTGCAGTTGTCAGCTACCATATAGAATTTAGCTTATTTGCTGTATCTACTGACTTCCAAAGTGCTTACAAACCAACTTCTACTTATGAGAACCTGCAGATGCATCACTGTGGTCCAGGCAAGCTTCTCTTGCTGATGTTCAGAACTGTGCGATAAAAGATAGAGGAGGTGAGCGTAGAACTGCGCATGAGGGGCAGACAGGACAAGAGAAGAGAGGCTGAAAAAGGCCTGAAAAAGAGGGAAATTGTACTGTTATCCCACGCATGGAATTGAGGCAATAGCCCAGTGTAAGATATCCAGAAATGAATGCCCCTAGTAAAATTGGATCTGACATGCAGCTCACCCTTCAAAAAAGCCTTCACTGATGTTGTAGTCACTGTTCAAAGGTATGCACACTCTACATGTTTCTTAAAAGGCCAATTTGGATAACAAATTTCCTTTAATTAAAAGGAATTAGAAGACAGCCATCCACAAAACTCAGATCCAAGCAGGAAGGGAGGAGCGTATCTTTAGGCATTTTGTTGACAAACATTGACCAAAGAATTTCGCCTGAAGGATGAGTTGCTGAGCAATTCTTGTCCTGGAAAAGTTCTGGCTTCATGTGACCCCAGCCCCACAACAGCACAGAGCTTCTGCTGGTGGAGTTAGCACTGCTGCCTCCTTCCTTACATGAAGAGAAGAGCAGAGGAGGACTTGATGGCCCCAGAACCCCTTTGGCTCCTGAAATTACCCATTGTGTTCCCTAGGAGCTGTTTCTTGGACCATTATCTTTCCATAATCACAAAGAGCATTTGCTCAAAGTGCAGGTTGCAGGGGTGCATGTGGTGGAATGAAAACTTTCTTCCCCTAAATGGAAATCTGGAAGGAAGATGGTTGATGTACTTGTGCTGTACAAGGTGTAACAGCTTTTGGCAAGGCTTTTGTACCTGTTGGTGAGGCTTGTGTGAAGCACTTACTTGCAGGCAAAATATGCTGAGGAGGGAAGAGACAGTGAAACATCATCAGTGCTTTGCTGAGGCAGACTGCCTGCTGAGGCACCGGGGACGTGTCTGGCGAAAGATGACACATCTCCTCTATGAATACTTAAATATTTTTCAGTTTCTTCTCACAATTTCTTGTACTTTGTTTTTCACTTTTGTTTTAATTTGCTGGTGCTTCTTACAAATATGTTGCTTAGAGGAAGTAGGACTGATCTTCCAAACTACATGCAACATATAAAATCAGTGCTGGCCCTTTCTGTAAGAATGGAAGGAGATATCCGTAATTTGTAATTGCAGAAGAAATTCCTGCCAGCTATGAGATTCACTTAATATTGGAACAGTTGTTTAAAAGCTGTGTACAACATTTTGCCCTGGTTTAAACTGTCGGTGATGTAGGATAGCTTCTTTGAAGTAATTTCTCAGGGGAATGACACAGAAACCAAAAGAAATTCTTAGTTTCTTTGTGATAATTCAAGGAATTATCACAAATTTTCCTCGGTAAGGGGTAAAAAAGAATCGTCCTTGGCAAGGGTGTGTTTTTGGATCCTTCTCTAACTGTGTGCATCTCTCCAATGCAGATTCTCACGAAAGATGCTGTTACTACCCGAGTCGATGGAGTGGTGTACTACAGGATCTACAGTGCTGTCAGCGCCGTCGCCAACGTCACTGATGTCCACTTGGCTACCTTCCTCTTGGCACAGACCACCCTGAGAAATGTTCTGGGTACTCAGAGCTTGGCTCAGGTCCTGGCAGGTCGTGAGGAGATTGCACAAAGTATCCAGGTAAATCTGGCTTTAAAAAATCACTGAGAAGCATGGAGATTTGTTCTGGGGAGTAGAAAATCAGAAATAATCTCTTTCTTTCTTTAACAACGATAACAAAATTTTCCTTTGTGTTTTTTTCAATTACAAATCTCATTGCTTAGAGTCAGAAAGTTATTCTGAAGGAATTTCCTTAGGTTCTTTTAGAAGAATTATTTCCTATCAAAAAGCAATAAAAATTCTGAAATTATCCAGTGAGTTGAATAAATCAGTTCAGTCTTTGCAGAGGCTGCTGCAAGCAGTGAGGAAGAAGTCTGCTCTGACATTTAAACAAGGCAGGGCTTGTATCTCCTGTCATAACAACTAAGAGTACAGAACCAAGTTGTTTTATGCTTTAAAATGCCATCTGTTTTGGGCTGGTTTGTTTTTTTGGGTTGGTTTTATTTTTGTTTGGTTTTTTTTTTTTTTGGTTGTGGTTTTTGTTTTTGGTTTTGTGTTGTTGTTTGTGTTTTTTTTTAATTTGGCAGCCAAGAAGAAAGCCAAAACCTGATTTACTCTTTTTAGTCAGAGGCATAGTCAAATAGAAGAGTGTACCCCTCTCCAGCCAGGACAGCAGGAGTGGGCAGAGCGGGGCCACAGAGGTGATGAGGGTTGCAGTAGTGCCCAGGAACCTGGGCACAGAAGAGTGTGCCAGTGCTGCAGGGCTGTGTTCACCCATAGTGTGTTTTTACATCCTTGTGCTGGTTTAGGACATTGCAGCAGTATTATTTAGTGGAAGGGAGAAGTTTGGTAAGTGCCCACCTAAAGAAAGGATGGGGATCATCCTTTAGGAGGGAGTAGAGAAGCCACACAGGAGATGTCCTGTCTCAGACACCAGTGTCGATCAACAAGAGCTTCACTGGGTTGCGATACCTGCTGTACTCACACCACGCTGGATGTCAGTGCCCCAGGAGGGCGCCGCCTTTCTGTTGTGCAGGTTTGCACCCTGCCTTTCCTTCTGTCCAAGTGGTCCTTCTGTCCCATCGCGTGGCTTTCCTTCTGCCGTCACTGTGCTCTTTGTGGAGGGTTGTGTGTTTATCCCTAAGGCTATCCTCCACGGTGCCACGGAGAAGTGGGGAATCAAAGTGGCCCGTGTGGAGATCAGAGACGTCAGGATTCCCGTGGGCATGCAGAGGGCCATGGCAGCTGAAGCAGAAGCTGCTCGAGAGGCAAGAGCTAAGGTGAGTCACTCAGGCAATGTCCACCCCCAAGCTGCAATGTACTGTACCTTTGTCCCAGGCATCCTGTTTTCTTCTCCTCATTGTAAAGGTGGATTTTCCCCACAATGGGCAGCATCACAGTGCTGGTTTTATTTTTCTTACTTTGCAGGTTGTGGCGGCAGAGGGAGAAATCAATGCCTCTAAAGCTCTCAAGCAGGCCTCCATGGTGCTGGCCGAGTCTCCGGCAGGTCTTCAGCTGCGCTACCTGCAAACGTTAACAACCTTGGCAGCAGAGAATAATTCCACTATTGTTTTCCCTCTCCCTATAAATATGCTTGAGAGTTTGGGGCAGAAAAATAGAGGGGGATAGAGACTGTTCTATGCTAGCTCTTCAGACAGAGAAGTTTAAAGGGTTTCCCACGGAGAAAGGGGTACCAGATTACCAGAATTAAAGTAGAAGCATGCTTGGGTCCTCTGTACCAAAAATAAAAGTAGTTAATAACTACACATAACTCCCATATTAGGAGACTGCATTTTCAACCTTCAGGCACTACGCAGTTTCAGCTTGGACTTATTTCCAAGTGAGCTGGAAGAAAATATGTACAATGCAATAAAATACGAAAAGTGCGTTCTAGACCTAATACAAAATTTTAATGATGCTTTCACCACATTTTACAAATTCTTGAGTGCAGCCATTAGGTGGTGATTTGTCTGCTGAGCAGGAACCTCTGTGCTCTTGATGTAGTTCACCCAGCAAAAGGGTCAGATGCTGGTATTTAACTCAAGTCCTGTGGTGGGGAAAGAAGGATTTGGCCCGTAACCTTAGATGTATTCTTTCACAGCTGTTAGCAGAATTTCTGGATAATTGGTATGTCAGTGGAACAGCCTATTCTTTATCTTATATGAGTAAAAATTAGCACTTGCTTTACTGACCTCAGCTGGATTTTGCCATATCACTGACATTTCTATAAGCTCTGTAATAAAAGGAAGAGAATATATGTCCAAGCATTACAGTCATATTTCCTAAATCTGAAAACTGGAGCAAACCTTGAAGAAAACAATTTGTCCTATGTTAATTTAAGTGTCTGCCTCTTACCTTCAGGAGGTTTCTTATCTTCCCTTGCAGTTATCATCAGGCGGTGGTGCAGGTTTTCCTACATGAGCCTTCCCCACCCTCCATCCATGCAATGCCTGGCAGCTGAGTGGGGAACATCACTGGTATCTGAGTTCAGCTGTCATTATACTTGAGTTTACAGCCTTCAAAAAGAGCTGGGCAGTTCACATGGCTGGTGCACAGTGATGAACTGTCTGCTATGGACCTGAAGGCGCTTGTGGAGTAGCTGTCCTGGTAGGTGCTGCTGCCATGTAGTGCCTTGTCCACAGAAGGCTCGCTGCTGCCCTTTCTAGCCAGCAGGGTCATTTGACTTCAAATTAACCAGATTAGCATGGAGCTACTAATCATAGAATCATATTGTGGTCAATGGGGCTGAATCTAGTTGGAGGCCTGTGACTAGTGGAGTCCCTCAGCGGTCGGTGCTGGGTCCAGTACTATTCAATATCTTCATCAGCAACCTGGATGAGGGAACGGAGTGTACCCTCAGCAAGTTTGCTGATGACACTAAACTGGGAGGAGTGGCTGACACACCAGAGGGATGTGCTGCCATTCAGCGGGACCTAGATAGGCTGGAGAGCTGGGCAGGGAGGAACCTGATGAGATTCAACAAGGGCAAATGTAAGGTCTTGCACCTGGGAAAGAAGAATCCCATGTGCCAGTACAGGTTGGGGACTGACCTCCTGGAGAGCAGCGTAGGGGAAAGGGACCTGGGGGTCCTGGTGGACGGGGGGATGACCATGAGCCAGCAATGTGCCCTGGTGGCCAGGAAGGCCAATGGCATCCTGGAGTGCATTAGAAGGGCTGTGGTCAGTAGGTCGAGGGAGGTCCTCCTCCCCCTCTATTCTGCATTGGTGAGG
>VWZZ01002172.1:0-131890 GCA_013399095.1 Psophia crepitans | reverse complement strand
GGCCATCCAGTCAATTCCTTATCCAGCGAGTGGTCCATCCATTGAATCCATGTCTCTCCAATTTAGAGACAAAGATGTCATGTGGGACAGTGTCAAATGACTTGCACAAGTCCACGTAGATGACATAAGTTGCTTTTCCCTTGTCCACCAATGCTGTAACCCCATCATAGAAGGCCACCAAAGTTGTCAGGCATGATTTGCCCTTAGTGAATCATGTTGGCTGTCATCAACAACCTTCTTCCTTTCCATGTGCCTAAGCATAGTTTCCAGGAGGATCTGCTCCACGATCTTGCCAGACACAAGACTGGCTGGTCTGTACTTTCCCTGGTCTTCCTTTTTTCCCTTTTTAAAAATGGGGGTTATACTTTCAATTTTTCCAGTCAGTGAGAACTTCACCAGGCTGCCACAGCTTCTCAAATGTGATGGAGCGTGGCTTGGCCACTTCATCCACCAGTTCCCTCAGGAACCATGGATGCATCTCACCAGGTTCCATGGACTTGTGCATCTTAGGTTTACATATACTTATTCACTCAACGTTATAACAGAGAATAAAAAAAATGGCAGAACAACTTTCTTAGAGGTGTGGTGGAGTGTTTTTACATATGTATGCACATGTGCATACATATACATTGCATTAAACTATCAAATCAGTCCTGTATATCTTAAAAAAAATAATTCAGTTTAGTATCAAACATACTAGAGGATGCTTTATTTCCTGTATTATGCAGTAGGATAACTCTAATGGCCCCTTCTGGACTTAACAATTCTCATCTCCTTTTAGATCAACCTATTGTGTTATTCCTTACCTTCTGCACACTGGCAGACTTTGGCTTGGCACACCTTTGAAAGCATGGTGCTGTGCGTGGGGGCATTGTAGAATACGCTGCACTTTCTGGCTATGGAAAAGAAACAAAACAGGTTGTCTCAGAGCGTTCAGGTGGAAAAGTCTATGCAGTAGAAACTACATTTGCAGCCCAACTTTTCCTTGGTCCAGAGAAATCAGAGCACTAAGCGCTCAGACACACGTCAGCAACACACAACAACCTATAGCCTAGGCACCTAGAGCACAGGGATCACTTTGCCTTTCATCTGGGCAACAACCCAGGTTGGTGCTTCTGGGTTATTTGGCAGGGGGAGGTGTTTGGGGTTTTTTTGTTCAGTTGTGGGTTTTTTTTTTGTGGTGGTTTGTTTTTGTTTTTGTTTGTTTGTTCGTTTGGGTGTGGCTTTTTTTTAGAAAGTTGTACTCTTTTTCGTTTGTTTGTTTCCTCTGAAAAGCATCCATCTTAAAAGCACCTTTAGACCATAGAGTACAGTGAGCACTGCACTGTTTCAGAAAGAGGACATAGGTTCACCAGTAGTTAGTGCTTTAAACCTAGTGTAAACTATTTTGGATCCCTCAGCTTCAGTAGAGATCTGACCTAATTTTGCAATATTGGTTACGTAACTCTGGAAAATGGGGATGATTTGCATTTAACCTTCTTTGAATGGGGAACGAGACTGGTTCCTCCAGCAAGCACCATACATAGGCAACCTTAGAGGTTTGGCTTATCTTATATGCATAGAAAAACAGCCTGACCAAAAAGATAATGTGAATGAAACTTGCTTTAAAGCACCATGACAAACAGGAGCTCAGGAAATCTGATTTAGAAGTCCATGAGTATAAAAGTTTGCATTTTCCGTCCATTTGCAACAATGGACCCTTCCTGAGAGGATCTCTGTTTAGATGATCCTAAGCCAACAAAATCACATGGTTTCACATACTACAGCAAAACCACCTTTCTATAGACTGAAGTTTGCTCCTGAGGGTCTCTCTCAATCATTTATGCATTATTTTTCTGTATCCTTACCAGGATTGTAAAAATCATAAAGGATGGCATTTGCTGGCTGAACCAAGCCCATGGGATTGATTTGCTTTGCCCCAAATGTTATACAGTCTGGCTCTGGTCCGCTTGTGAGCTGGAAGAAAAAGGAACAGTAGTTATGATGAGTAAGCTAACTCTTTGTCCCCAGTCAGTTCCTTATTCAGCCTGTAGTAGCTGTTAATACTGGTTTATTCTGCCTGTAGTAGCTGTTAATACTGGTTTCTGATGGCATAGGTGCGTTAATCCAGATAGCTCTAGCCTCAATTTGAAGGCGGCATTTCCTTCCGTGATTTTATTGGGAGATTTTTGTGGATGAACTAAGCCTTGTAAAGATAGTTCTGTGAGATGTGTGCAGGTCTTCTCTGCCTGAAAGTGTCTCTCATCACTACTTTGGAGTTTCCTTCTCAGCCTTTGCCTAAAGCCACCTTGCACAGTAGTAATGGGTGTAATACATGTTCACAGCGTATCCTGTGCCAGTGGCTGCCAGTATATACAAGTTCCTTAGTGAAATGCTAAGGTCAGGGACAGCTTCTGACCTGTGTTTAATACACAAGCTATCTAGGACAGTCATAGCAGCAACAGCATTTACATTTTTTTCATTTCTCTCGTCTTACATTTAAAAAAATCATTGCCTTGTGTTTGCTTTCTACAGGGACCCCCCTGCTTTGGTTGTGGAGGTGAAGCAACTCAAGTGGGTGTAGGGTGGAGTCATTATCAAAAATATGGGGAAATATACACAGAAACTAGAGGGTTTGATGTTCACATTTGTTGGTCACTCTATGGATCTTGATCCAGAAATACTGAACTTCACATGCGAGTGTCCATGTTCAATTTACAGGACTGCCAGTTAACTGTTAATCTTGGACAAAAAACATCTCTTCTGGTTAGAGAGGATTTCCTGGTTTTGGTGGTGGTTGTTGTTGTTTGGTTTTGATTTTTTTGGGGCCAAAGCCCAAATCTGAAACACAGACTATGTCTCCTGGAACACAGAAAGGCGGAGGATGAAGGTGCATGTTTCCCTTCTTCCCCTCCTCTGCCCTCTTTCAGCTGTGCTGTTCAATAATAATATATATGACAAAACCCACAGGAAGACAATGGAGTGTGAAAACCGATAATGATTAGGTTTGAAAAGAAGTCTATATATGCTATCTGAAATTACAGAGATTGGAAAATCATTGGGTTTCTTTACCTCACCAAAGTAGAGCAAAACCTTTCCTTCCTTGTACTCGTAGTGCTGAAGGTACTGGTCTGAAGACATCACCAGCTGCAGGAAAACAAACGAACAAATCAGAACAAGAACTTAGCATTACAGGAACACCTTTGCTACCACCCTCTATATTCTGGTTTGCTTTGTTCAGCTGTTTGCTTTATTCTGCCCTCCTTCTTCCTCCCTAAGAGCATGAACCTGGACAAACCTCCCCACAACCAAGCAGGCACCAGAACCCAAAACTCTGTGGCCACCTTTGCAGAACGTTGTGCTCCATCTCCCTGTCGCTGTGCCCTGCCGGCAACTACCTCTGAAAGATGTGCTTGCTTTCCCCCCTGCAAGCACAGGACACACCATCCTGGCATGTCATGGGACAACAGTGTCAGTGGGGACAGCAGTATGTGTTGACAGGCACGTATTTAAGTGCCTTGCTGCACCTTACCCTAATTTCTATTAGAAGGGACTAAGAAGGCTGAACTTTGTTCACCACAAGCTTTTAATTTCTTGTATATGTATGCAGTGAATATTTTAGCAGAAAAAAGAATAACAAAAATATATCTATTCAAAATCTGTTTTCCCTTCTTTATTCTGTGGACTTTGGAAAGATTTTAGAAGATGCATTTTCTATAGAAAAGAGTATAAAAGGTGGCATGGAAAAGTGTGTTTCTAACCTGTTCGAGATCCTTTGTGTCAGGCTCCAAGCCACTCAGCAGAGAGAGATCAACCAGGGACATTTTTGGTGCATTGGGACCTGTGGACCTTTATAAGGGAGAGTGTCAGCAGCGAACATCTGCACTGAAAAGCCAACTTGCTTTGAGGAGTTTGGCTCTTCAAGCTTGCTAATGGTGAAACAAAACATTCTGCTCCATTTAAGTTTTCTAAGTGGATTTTAATTTGAAAATTAACTGCCTACCTCACTGAGAGTCATGAGGCAAAATTAGTCATCTAAACTAGTCAAATGGTCATCCAAAACCCAGGTGTCTTGCCTGAGCTTGTCATCTAGGTTTTCTTTATAACTCGTAGACAGAAACAATCACCTTCAAAGGACAGTTCATCCCACCATAAAAGCTCTGTTGAAGATAGGGAAGGTGAACAGCACTGACCAAATGTTTATTCTCTATTACCTAAAGAGTAGAGATAAGAAACAAATTTATCCAAACTCTTCATAGACGAAGTCAAATTTACATCACCTGTCCAAGGCAAAAATCCTCATCGCTGTAACTATCCATTAGGCATATATATTGGACTTCCAATCTTTTCTACTTCCACTTGATCAAAAATCAGGTAGTTGTGTCATAGTTGGAAAATTAGGTTGTTCTGCACTCACATAGGGTGCTTTGACTTCTACATACATTTAGTGGTACTCCAGAAAATTTTAGTTTGGCATTCTCCCCCATAAGGGCTGTACCACGGTGCAGGGAAGAAGTGTGGTGATGTAGTTAGTGACTTCAGTTTTTCTCCTGCGTCTTAACTACAACAAAGGGAGCTCCACATTATTGTTTGAGTCTCACCCTAACACTCAGCAATGTCCTGCAGAAGAGTGATTCTAATAAATTATAAATGTTACATAGCAATTAACAGGGAAAATGGTGCTTCAGCCAGGACACAATTTGCACAATACATGTTTAACAAGGGAGAGTGAAACCTGGGAATTACGGTAACTCCAGTTCTTCCTGCTGTTGTTTATGCCACTGTCTGGCAGGGGGCATAAAAACCACTGCCTCCGAGGCTTCGTCAAAAGTCTGTGGAAAAACTGAATTCTATTGGGGAGCAAAATCTGCTTCTTCCACCTTGCACCTCTCTGAAAAGGGAGCTCAGAACAGCCATCTAAAAAAACATATAAACCTAATACTTTGTGTGGAAACCTTTTCTCCTGCCATGGGAGAGAGGACGCAGACTCACCATATATGAATAGTGACAGAAGATGACCAGGTTGGATGCTGAGCTTGAGAATATGAAGAGGATGACCAAGAAGAATTATAAACAAAAATTAATTCATCTTCTGATGAAGACCTGAGCTTGCAGACCTACCTGACACAGACTTTGTACTGCAGTGATCCTTCTTTACTGGGAGAGGTCACATCCCTTTTTCTTCTGCTGTGGATATCAAACCACTCTATTCCAAACAGTGGCTCAAACGCGCTGTTTTCTCCAGGAATCATTTCCTCATAATCATAATTTTCATCAGGGTACACAGGTTCTGGAAGTGACAGACACAATCAGCCATGCACAAATTTGACTGAGGACCTGGTAATTTTGCTCTTTTTTGTATAATGATAAATACTGGAGCAATCATGCCATTTCTATGGGTTTTATAAAAGTTTTCAGCAGACCATCTCAGTATTTCTAATTCATTCAGAGTTAAAATTTTAAGGATAATTACAGTAAGAATAACCAACAGATCTAATTAAGGATAGGGTTTAAGCTATGCATAAATATGTAAAGGACAATCCCTGCCTCCAAAAGTTAGCTATTCAAACAAAACACAGATGCAGACATAGGCAGAGAGGATGATGAATACACACTTCAGAAGATACAGTCTTGCTCATACAAGAATACTTACGAAAGGTCTAGCCCCCAAAAAAATTTAAGGCCACATGATAAGAGCCTTATTATCCAGGGAACTGAGCTGGGCTTTACCTGGACAGGAGCCAGAAAAGCCCTGAAGGGAGTTTACCCCTCTGCTCCCAATACCAGAGAAGAGTTGCTAATAGTACCTATGTGTCTGTTAGGTATGCTCTGCACCGACAGTCGCTCAGTTAGCAAACTACAAAAAAATAGTAATAAGCTGAGCACAGCAATGGTTAGGCAGGGTTCAAAGGCCTCTCTCTTTCCTTGTTTTCATGAATTTGTTCCCACTTTCTAAGGCTGGTAAGCCATTAAGTATTATTAGCAGTTGGCCAAAGGTGTCTCTTTCCTTTTTCACTCACCGGAGTATTTAATGCTCCCTTCCATTTCCACTGTCAAAATCAAATCGTTACATATGTTGTTCTTCACCTCAGAAGACCTGTACACTTTTAATACCTAAGAAAAACACACAAACAGTGAACCACTAAAAATATCATTTAAATGACAAGAGATTTACTCATGCAGGACTTCAGCAAATGTTGATGGGACATGGGAGTGTGGAGAGAAACACCGGTCTCCCAGAGGCAGACTAGCTGCAGAGGACTGCCATGGGTGTAAGCAGGAGAGGTCCCATGGGCAAAACACAAATGTCACAGGACCTTTGGGATAACTCTCCATTCCCAACCACAAAGAGGTCTCTCAGACGCCAGACACCTTTATCAGCATTTCATGGACTTAAAGTTAAAAACAGGAGAAATTGACTGCCCGTTAGAGCAATCTGTAGGCCCCAAATTTTAGAAACCTGGAGGTAGGAACACAAAGCATAAAGCCATGGCAAATAATTTCTCAGTTTGTTTTCAATAAGGGAATAAAAGAAGTCCAGATGGACTCCGAATTTCTGATTTACAGCTTACACTCATTGTCCCGTTTCCTCTGCCGTAGACAGACACTTCAAGTTTTCTCCCAAGTTCAAACTGCAAACCAAGGGCAGGGGGGGAGGGGGAAATAAATAAAAAAAAAAGAGAAAGAGATTTAGTTTATGCTCAGAATTTGATCTATACTTTTCCTATGATCTTCATGGTCTTCTATGCCTTTGACTCTGAGAACTGGGATAGGGGAAAATTTTAGCTATGGAAGGAGTTATGAGACCCCAAGTATCATAGGATTTTTAATGTGCTAGGCTTACTCTGCCATTCTGGGGCCCAGGAGACATATGTTTGCCAACATTACTCTGTCCTCTGTAGCGTGGATTTAACATTTTCACAGATCCCAACACACAGAATATCAGAATATTCCCCTTCTTCCTCATTCCCTAGTAGGACTTGGGCTCCTGGCTGCTCTTCACGGCTGAGTGAGATTCATGTCACCAAAGTCCTTGAAGAGGCAGGTAAAGGCCTCTAAAGTGTGCTGCTAGGCATCTGTTGATTTTTTTTTTCTCTTTAAAAAGATTCTGTTGTGTTTTTTTTTTCACAGATAAAATTATTAAAAAATACTATAAACCAGCTACATCATGATTGCTTAACGTGAGAAAAGCTAGGCCAGGTGATCCAGTGTTTCTCCTGTTTGAGGGAAAAAAAAGCTTGAAATGACAGACGGTTGTGTACCTCTAGCTGCTTCTGAATCCCTTCATCATTATGAGTCAGAGTAATAATGTAATCCTTTTGCCTTCCAGGTGTGCTCAGTTTTACAGTCAGGTTGGTGGAAGCAGTGTTCAGTGCTTGTATGCTGTATGCTGACAGAGCTTCTAGGGCCACCACTGTGTCCTAGGTGGGAAAGACATGCAACAAACCAAACAAATATGCCAGGTTATTTTAACTATTTGTAAGATGACATGATCAATCATCTGGAGCTATTCTTCAGTTTTAGGGGTTTTTTTTCTGCTTTGAAGTTCTCCTGTATCTGTTTCTACCCGCACTATTTATTTAATTTCCCAGCTACTTCTTTTAGCATTAAAATCCTAAAGCCACTGGAGTTCTGTCCTTTGATTACCATAAGTCTTCATAAAGACAAAAAATCTTTGCTGTCTTATAACATTTTTATTAATGGCCCAAAATCTTTGGTGCTTCATACACTGAAGAAGTTCAGGATTAACTGTTAACGGTGCTTTCAAATCTAAATGAAAAAGTATCTATGGGGCTTTTGTTTGCTTCCCTCCTCCTGAAACTCCACCTGAACTGGTGGTCAGGCACCTGTGTAGAGCAGTATCCTCCACCATAGTTCCTTCTTTCCGTCAGCCATGTAGCAATAGGCGTTGCGTACTCCATGTCTTTCAGGAGCAATGTCTGAAGCAATGCATAGGCAGTGGTTTCCACTGAGACTGCGTCCTTGCCGTTTCCCCAGTAGCGCTGCTGCTTTGCTGCAAGAATAACAGCCTTGAATCCCCTTGGTGAAGACATTTGCCAAAAATGACTATTGTTCTACACAATGGATATTTTGTGTCATAGCACTGAGGCACCACAAGACACACATGCTGTCATGAGAGCAACAAATCATTTGGGAAGCAGAGACACATTTTCAATTTTGACTTATCTAATCATTACAGCCTAATGATCCAAATGTACAGCAACGTCCATCTGATGGAGTGGTAGCACTATGTCGGGTGTTTCCCAAGAGATAATACTATTAATTGTGCCCCTAAGTCCAAGCTTGATTAAGAGAAGCATACTCCCTATGCTTAAACTATGGCTATTAAACCATAATGTTTAATGTTTATTAAACCAAACGAATTGGGAGAAATTTATAGCATGGCAATGCAGCCACACAACCAGCTGACTAAGCATTGACCACAGCCATACTAGAGAGTAAGAGGTGACAACCATGTGGAGCTGGAACAAAGCACTCAGAACTGGTAGGCGACTTTGAAAGCATCTGGGCTAGGAAAGATATCTTTCCTCTTGTTCATTAATCCAGTCTGGGCTACTCCTGTACATAGCTGTTCATTCCTATGTGCCCATCAAAAGCTGCTTCTTTTTCAGCTGGCTCGAATTTTGTTTTCAAAACGCACTTTAGGGATGTGGAAAATTTGATAGGCAGCAAAGGAAGCAGAAAAGGTAAATGACTATTTACCATGGTTTTGTTCCAATTCCAGTATCAGGTAAGATCATGATCCAAAATTCACAATGCTAAGTTGTTACTTTATAGTGATATTAATTATACAAATTAAACAGTACAATTTCAACATTGAATTATTTAATTATGTAATTTAAATAATTGAATATATTACACATATAAATACACACTTGCATAAAATTAGACAGCCTTAATTTACTTGAATTCACTTTGTCCACATAACAGAGTGCTGCAAGTGCTTTAATTAGGAAAAGTGCTTTCCAACTGAATTTTTAAGAATGGTTACCAGTACCTGCATCAAAAACAGAGCAGCCCCGCAATTTTTCTTTTGCCATCTGAGCTTCTTCACTATCAGACTGCACAAGTGTCAGAGCATAAGCAGTGATGGCTATAGAATAGCAGTTAGTATTTGTTGAAAGTTGATTTTTCATGTAAGCCACTGCTTTTCTAACTACTTGTACCTGTGAAAACACAGAATTAATCCATTTAAAAAGGTGATCCAACCCTACTGTTGTTGCTGGTGTGAGGACTAGGAAATTAGTCTGCTTCAGTGTAGTAATTTTTAAGACAATTTTAATATTTTTTGCTTAGTGATTAAAGCCATTGATGATGCAGTGCGTAGCTCGAAACATCTTGTTATACATTAGGCCCTGGCATCTTTTCCTACCTACCACAGAAATAAACAGACTTTTACCCCCTCATCTGCAGTGCTTTAAGATAGCAGGGTGGACATGCCATTGTGCAATAGCCTTCAAACTTAACGATAAAAAGTCAGGTTTCCTACCACATCAAGTGAGTCGTAGACCTGTAGAGTCTGTTGCAATGATATAGTTACAAAGGCTGTCAAAGCCAAATCCTCTTCTGCTGACCCAATGCCACCCTGATAGATGAAACATGAAAAGTTAAATGTACATGTACATGTTTACCATTAAATTTAGAAAATCACTTTTTATAGAGTCAATAATCTTCTTGTCAAACCATCTGACCACAGACCATGTAGTTTTACCCTTTAATTTTGTTCAATAGCTTGTGGCCGTCTAAGGTATATCTTCTTCTAATCTTCTAATGCATCCAGTTTGCATTAGACAAAGTTAAGAGATTAGAAACCCACTATATCCTTCAGCCGGTAATCAAGTATTTAATTATTTAACTCATAGTTAAAAATCTACAATTTCTCATTGGAATATTCATGGCTTCAGTTTCCAGGTACTGGTGTGTGGTTTTTTCCCATTTCTCTGCTACTCCCTATAGACTAAAAGGCCTTTTAACACCCTGTCTCAGGATCTTCAACAACCTTTGACAACAACCTCCTCCTTCACTCAGCCCCAAGTGTTTATCCTAAGGAGAAGGATAGGCTGTCTGCTTGGAGAGACTTAAGTCTCTGTACAAAATTATCATGCAGAGCTCCTGAAGCAAATGTAAAATAGAAGATAAGTATGTCAGTACAGACACAGGTCAAAAAAAACCTTTGGTGAGTTCCTGTGATGCTGGGTTTTTTGTTGTTGTTGTTGCGTTTTTTGTTTGCTTGTTTGTTCTTCCCAACAGTGTCACATCAATTGTGGAACTGTCTTTGGGGGTGAAAAACCTCACTGGTGATTTGACAAAGATCATTAATAAAATTAATACACTTTTCCGTATAAGATAACTACAAAGGTATCTGCATTTTCAAAGAATTTTGGAAGACGCACATTATTTTTGTATCCTGCATGCATTATGGACAGCATAACAATTTTGTGTTACTGGACACTTGCAGGGGATGCATAGATTAACATATACAACTGGAAATTCTGATTAGCTATTCAGATTATTTTTTTCCCCACCATATTAGGGTTAACTACTGAAACAGGTTATCCAGAGAGGCTGTGAGATTCCCATCCTTGGAGGTACTCAACACTCAGGTAAACATGAGCAATCTGATCTAACTAGACCTGTTCTGAGCACAGGCTGGACTAGATGACCTTTGGAGGTCCCTTCAAAACTCTATTATGATTCCATGGCTCTACGGCCTTTGGCAATAAAAAGCATACATTTTTACCAAGCACAAGGATCTCATAATTAATTTTCTGAGTGCATAGGTCAGTTGCAAAATTATCTAAGGCTGGATCAAAAGATAAAGGTGGTGAAGTGCTAGCTATGAGTCTCTGACATAACAGACCCTTTAACAAATGCATTTTACATTACAAATTTTGTACTTCTTTTCTTTAGATACATGTTTGGTTCCTCAACAACTCTGAATATTCCTTTTGACCCCTAACAGCCTTAACTGGGCACTACATGCTTCTAAACACAAATGACCTACCTGCATAGTCCTGTCCATTACTGGGTGATGGTCGTGGAATGAATCATCTGTCTGTTGTTGATTAAGCAAGTAGGAAATCGAGTTGCGTATGTGAGTGTCTTGGATACTAATGTATTCTCTGCACCTTGTGAGTACTTTAACAATGAATGCAGTTAACCTGAACAAAAGATAATGTTCCAAACTTGTGATGACATATATTTATAGTAGACTGTATTGACAGGAAAAGAAACAGCTATTCAGTCAAGTCATATTCAATACAGCGCACTCACTGGCCCCTACTGAGTTATCACTCAACATCAACGTGGATATTTCTAATCTGTGGCAAATGCAAAATATGCAGTGGCTCAGCTTAAGCCTCTTTCATCAAGGACTAAACATGCTCAGAGACTTACATGGCTGACTATCCATGACAAAAGTATATAGGCAACACCATGCCCACCAGATTTTGAAAATCCATCCCCCAGAAAAAATTCTGGTGCATAAAATTATAGTAGTAGTATTTTGAAAAAAAAAAGAACCAAAGCTGATTATGAAAAATACACTTACCAGACACTGCTGGGGGTTCCTTTAAATGCTCCATAAGAACCATCCACCTTCTGAAACTCAAGCAGCCGAGTATAACCTGCATGAACAGGACAGCACATAACTATTCAGAGAATAGAGAAATTTCCTGGGCAGTTCGCCAGGGGAGGTTCAGGTTGGAGATGAGGAGAAATTTATTCTCTGAAAGGGTGGTTGGGCATTGGAACGGGTTTCCCAGGGAGGTGGTGGAGTCACCGTCCCTGCGGGTGTTTAAGGAAAGGTTAGATGCGGTACTGAAGGACATGGTTTAGTGGTTAATAGGTGATGGGGGGACGGTTGGACTAGATGATCCTTGAGGTCTCTTCCAATCTTAATGATTCTATGATTCTACGATTTTTATACTTCACTTGTATTTGCATAGACATGTTCAGTATTGACTAGTGGAAGAGTACCTGGACATGTTCACTGGTACATTAAGGAGGAAATGATTGGGTCATCAGGCCTTTGACACAGAAAAAGCACTAGTCTTAGAAGGTGCTCTGTTTTATTTGACTTAATGGAGCTAGAAAAACCTGAAAACTACAGTTATCTAGAGTTACAAAACATTTTCTGTGTAGTGAGTCTTGGGAAAGTTCTTTCCCATTACGGACAACTTTTCAAGCTGTTGACTTTATGGTGCATGGAATCAAGAAATTTACAAAACATCTCCTCTTGGGTCAGACATAGACTTAGAAATCATGAGTTGCGGTCTCTGACCTTGCCTGCTATTATCTTGACAAAGTCTGTGTCATAGCCACACAACTCATTTTCTACCCCAGTACAGACATCTGCAGCAGAGATGTCTACATCCCAGCTGGTTATCCTAAGCACTGCCTATGATCTGGGGGAGAAATAAGCATTTTTAGGACACGATTCATCTCGATCTATCTTGCACATCTACATTAGGAGAGAAATGATCAGCAGGCCTTTGCTGTCCATTTACTCTGAAAAGATTTGAAATTGATCAGCTCAGATTTTACTTTCTGCTTCTAAATTAGGCAAAAGAGAGGATGGACTGTAAATGTCAATACGGCGCAATGTATGTATGCAATTAGTCACCTAAATCCTCCTCACCAGTTCTGTTTCTCATGTCTGTCTGCAGATTGTCAGAGGCATTTCTGCATGGCTGGTTAAGACAGCGCTCACTCCTTTGGCAAGTACCAATGGTTAGTGTGCAATGCAAAGGGATAACAAAGACTCTGTTGGCTGGTCTTTGAGGTTTTTTTCTCTTCGTACCTTTCTCAATCATGCTAATGGCTTCCTCTTTCCGCTTGGGATCAAAGTTCACCCACTGCTCACTGGCATCCAAGTACTCAATAGCGTAGACTGCAGGGGCCATTTTCACCATTGTTTGCTCTGCACAGCCTGTGGGCACTTGAATAAGTTTCTCAACTCCAGTGAGGCTGAGACAATTTTCAACAGGCTCATCCATAACATTCCCTGTTGTAAAAAACACAAGCCATAGTACATATCATATGTAAAGCTGGCTAGCGTAATGTGAAGAAAGGTGATACTAACTGTAGGCTGACACTCCAGCATGGCCTGTTTTCAGCTACATAAGACTTTGTAAAGCTGGAGAAGAACAAGGATGAGGTGTCAGGCTCTGGGAAAGCTGGAGAAAAGAAGGTGGGACAGTGAGGAGCATGGAGAAGCTACAGTCCTGAGGTTACTGGAGGCAGGGATGCAAGGAAAGGGGAAAGACTGGTGCTTCAGGTTGGGGCTGGAAAAGTCTTGCCAAACCAGACTAGATCCTTCCACAGAGGGAAAAAAGATTGTGGCTCAATTGTGCCCAACATTTTGTGTAGGGGGTTGTGTTTCGGGTTTTTTTTTTTCTTCTCTGTAATTTTCTTATTCAACGAATTCAAGCATCCCCATACTTTAGAACAGGGATTTGAAATGGAAGCCAATAGCCTTTGTGTAAAGAGTGCTTTATTTTACATTTTCTAGGAGAAAATGTTTTTATCATTAATAAAAGTACCTGTTAATAGATGTTTTCTAAAATACGTATGCATGCGTGTATATATATATGCACATGATTATTTGGTTAAATGAATACATGATTGTACATATTTTCTCTTTAGAAAAACAGAACTTTCCAGAACTTACACTTCAGAGTCTGGCATCCTTATTTCTGAAGACTAAAGCAGATTTTCTACAGACCTACATGCAATGTGAGGTTACTAGATAATGTGAACTCCTCCTTTCTCCTCTGGCCTTCCCATAAAGTAAGCCTGGGCACAGTGAGGCAGGATGGACCACATAAAGCTATTATATCCAATACAAGTGAGAAGGACTAATCAGAAAGAGGAAAGGTACTGGATCAGCCTTGGGACTGTTTTGTTTTGTGACCTGGGCACGTAGCACAGACCATTTGAGTCATAGCAAAAAAGTAAGGAGGGAATGGAGACTTGAAGTTCAGGAATGAGCAGCACGAAGAGCTGTGTCTGTTGTCACCTATGGAGAAGTTATTAACAAAAGATTGCATTTACCTTTAACGTTAACAAACACGTGACTATCAGAATCTGGTATCATATCAGCTGGTCTGGTCAGGTCCAGAGTATGGGACTTTACTGTAAATAAATAGCAAACAGAGATCTACATCTAGACTCTTCAAACACAAAAAACATACAGTGCAATTTCAGAATATGCTTTTCATTAAACATCTCACAGTTGATAGCAATTATGACAGAAATGTAATCAGAAACATTAAATGGAAATTTATGAAAATAAATATCATTATCTTTCTTAAATTGTTTTACTTTTCAATCATTAGCAATACTTTTTGGTTTGAAATAAGGCTTGGTTTTAATACCTTTTAAGATCCATTTGTAACTGAAATAGATGCCTATTTAATATTTGAAGAATGCTACCTTGAAATACAGAAGTAATACAAATAAATTCTAAACATTTAGAATTCAATTACTTTTCTTTTCTGAGTCTTTTGCTATGTATTGAATGAAGAGATTTGTAACAAGTTCTGGTCAACCAAAGCAATGTTTGCACGTTAAGAAGTATTTCCCTGCACCCATCAGATATTCGCACCAGGCTTTACACCCCCTGTCCCTACCCCAACCCTCGTCTGTATCTAGTTATTTTGCATAACTTACAGTCGCTGTTAATGCAAATGGTACTTTCTTCTCTCTGTAGAACACCTTCAGCCTGTACAATTGATGAAAGAAAAGTCAAAACTTTTGCAAGCACTCATACCTGAAACTAAGCAGCATAAAATCTGTGATCTCCCCCCTTGCACTAGACCAGCACATGGCAGAAATAGGTTATTTTGGAGTGACATTTCTCTCCAGGTAAAAACTGAAGCTTCAAATCAGAATTTCAGTCTCCCAGTTGAAATGCTAATAAACTCTACTGACTATTTTTTTGGTTATTATTGACATATCTCCCTGGATGAAATTCCTTTAACCAAAAATAAGCCAGAAAAATTAAACTTCAAAGTTTATTCTCTGTGAGCTATGCAAATCTAGTTCACACATGGACTCAGTTTTATAAACCTCTCATTTATGAAATCCGCCAAGTTCTGAGTTCATTTATTGGTAAAATTGAATTATTTTTTTTTTCCTTCTGATTTCCACACATCCCTGTTCCAACAGTCTGTATTTTAACAAAGACATTTTTACAGACGCTTTTGATTTTTAGGGTGGCACTGAACTCTGAGGCTATGTCCATCTCTAGAAAAGTTATGGCTTGTGACAACAGCAGGTTCTCGGCATCTCATGCCTTATCTTTACCTATGTGGCTATACCTTGACATTAACGGTGTAAGGGTTCATATTCTGCACTTTTTGTGGGGGTTGAAAATAGCCCTCAGTGAGCTACTGGGGTGCTGTAATGACTCTGTGTTAGTCAGAGTTGCCACTTGAAAAGTCATCTTTTCTAAAAAGCTCCTCCTTTTCATCACTTTGAAAGAGAACTAAGGTATTAAATAGCCAACACATCTTGGTTTGCCTGTATGTATTTTACCTCTGCAATTGTTAAGGTTGAAGATCCGTTAAATAGAAGGAATAAAGTTAAACTTTATGTCTAGCAGAGGCTGTTTCCTTCTCAAAATATTGCTAGACGAACATGTGTCTTGGCTTCCTAAGGAAAAAGACTTTATAAGTACTGATGAAGGAGGTGGAAATTAAATATTAAGAGATGGGCACTGACTGCATTAAGGAAGCTTCTGCCATGTCATGGGTAGAAGAACGCCTTTTTACCTTAAAGAACAATTATTTCTATATACATTACACACAAACCCACCATAGGGTTTAATTTCTGCCCATGATATAGCTCAGTCCTTGCTGAGATTGCTTCCAGCCTTATGTTTCTACGATTTCATGCTCTCTCTGAGAGCTCCACACACGGTGAATACTATATTTGAAGAGAAACATGTTTGTCAAGTGCCTGCCCTCAACTAGTTATACCTACCACAACATTGAGGTTCTTCCTAATGCTATCGCTGTGCCCCAAAACAGTGTCAAAAGCAGTAATAGTAATTGGAATTTCTCCCACAATCAGAGGGACAACTGAGAAGTAGGCTGGTGTTGCAGAGTTCCCCTTCACCGTCAGTGTCAGCTGCACAGACTTCTCCATCACCTCTGCAGTGCATAGCCCCTTCACTCCATCCATCATCACTGTAACCTGCGGGGACAAGGGAATGCCTGTGATCAGGCTTAGCACATACCTGCACAAGAAAAACATGCCAGTTCCACCATGTCTGGATAAGAATGGGAAATGAGAAACAAGTATCACAGGAGACTTTAGCATTAGCTTAAAAAAGAAATAGCAATGCAGATATTTTACAAGATGGAAAGTGTTTTCCACTTCACCTCACTGAATTTCTTATTCTGCATCCATAAAATGGGAAGACTTTTTCACCAAGACATGATAAAATGGCACAGATTGTGCAAAGAGGTGCTGGAGTCTTCCTCCTTGAAGACACCCAATGTTTGACTGGACAAGGCCCTGAACAACCTGCTCTAACTGGATCTGCTCTGAGCAGCAGGTTGGACCAGAGACCTCTGGAGGTCCCTTCCAAACTAAATTATTCTGTGACCCTGTGGTCTGTTAGCATTCATGTACATTGCCTAGGGCTGCGAAGGTAAATCAGCTAGTATTTCATCATTACCCTTAATTTGCAATATAGTTTTGGCCTATCCCTGAACCACAGCGTAGTAAGAAGGATAGTACATCTTTATACATCTCAGCTGTACACCATTCAACACAGTTCAGAAGATGCTGGTCAAGCAAAGCTGGCTGAGAGATGGGAAGTGATGAAAAAAGCATCAGTCTGAGGATGATGGATGCCCTAAGCCTACTGACAACTGTGGCCATATGCAGAGCTGGATGGGTGTCGCATGCAGACAAAAAGTGGCTCTGCATTGTATGCACAATGCATTTTCTGGCTAACATTGAATTATGTGCTCATAGTTTACCTCTATATCTCATGTACCTGCTTTATCAGCAGCTGGGTGTTGCCCAGATTGGCTGGCAGCAAAAAAATAACTGGTTTCTTCAATGAAGGGGGAGAAGACATATCCAAAGCTAAGTAATTTGACTGTGTAATATGGTAATAAAATCTGTTTTATACAGTAAGTTTGATTACAGAGTAGAACTGGATCCTGTGCTTGGGGAGACTTTCAGCCTAGGAGTGTGGTGTCTGGGCTGTAGGAAGACACTGAAAGGTGACTAGATCATTTACATTAGATTACTAAATAGCTATACATCTAGCTATCTAGGTGTGTATAGCACAGCGGTTGGTGGTAATACTACCTGGAGATCGTTGGGTAGGTAGTTGTAAACCACTGCTTTTATTTCTAGTTGTTCATGTCGTTTGACTGAGTATGGTAGTCTCAGGGACACAAAAAAGTCTTTGAAAACTGCAAAGGTGTGAGGGTCGGCTATGCAAAATCCTGGGATGAGAAAAAAAACAACCAGAATTTAGACTTACACACTTAACATCAGCTTATAAAAAGTTAAAGGTCTAACCAAAATCATTGCCTATGCTCCCCTGAGGTCAAGAGCAGGAGAAGGAGACAGGCATATCCAGAAAGCAGCTCGCCTCACTAGAGACCTATGGTTTGCCCTCTGTAGTCACCACCATGATTTTCGATAGGTAAAATTTGGCAGGAGTGTTTGTGGCTTTTGAGAGGGAAATGTGGCCCAGCTTTCCCGCAAAGGCCGTGGTCAAAACACAATGACCTTTTCTCGCTTTCTGTAAATAAACTCCATGCCCATCACTGCACCCTGGATGAGCGTCCCTTTCTGAAGGGGAGTGGGCAGTATCAGGTGGACCCTTTGTCCCTCCTGCATGGTGCTGGTCAACCCCCAGAGAGCAGCACTTGGGAACCTGGGATCTCTGGTGTCCAGGCCTTGCTGATCCTCTGCTGGTGTTCTCCTCTCTGGCTTTCTAGAGACCACAGACATTCATGCTTCTCTGAGATGGCTAGAACTCATTTCCAGAAATATTTATATAAAACCAGTGTTATTACTGCTGCCTTTCTTGTGGATTCCTGACCTTGTAGAAGCTAAAATGAGATAGTTTATAGGCTGGAAAGAGTAAGAGACAGTTTTGATTGTATAGTCCATTTTCCTTCAAAGCCCGCTTCATGTTGTTTTTTACAAATATATAGCTATTCCTTCAATTCTAGTTGGTCTTTAATATGGCATAAAAAAGAGGATTAAATGTCATGATCAAAACACTGTGCTTTTCAGTACGGACTGTCTCACTCTGTCAACATAACATCGTACCTCTGTTTCAAAAAACATACGTTCTCTATTCATCCATGCAAAGAAATCCAATAAAATATGCAATACTTATACCTTTTTGAGGAGATATGCTTATTGCTTGAACTTCCCAGCTAGTTATAGAGTCAGGAGCAAAGTTTTCTACACTAAGAAACACAAAATAAAATAGATTAGGAAGGATGTATAAAATGTAAATATTGTCATTTACTGAAGTTTGAGTAATGTAAAGGGAAAAATTATTCCCTCAATTGTGGAGACAAAGTACATGCAAATATTCTGAAGTCCTCTGTATCAGATAACACAGAAAACTGGTATTTATACACATTTTACTGTACAAATTTAGACATATTCACCTAGTCGGGTAATACAGTACCTATGGTTTCCAGGGTTTTTCACTTCTTCAAAATTCCACCACCAGCTCTCAGGAAAATAAGTGCGAAGATTGACAGAAGTTTCATCAAACATTTCTTCATGGTCATCATAGTCTGTAAAACAAGAGTGAGGGGTCTGCTTTGAATCCTTTGGCTGCTGACCTTACACCATCTTGCAGAGAGACAGTTTTTCAGAGGGAAAGCAGCATGAAAAATACTCTGCATGAAAAGGTTTCATCTGGGTTTCGTGTGCATTAAAAGAAAAGTTGCTAAAAAAAGAGAAACAATGACCAAAGATTGTCATTGAACGGAAAGATAATTCTTCTTTCCATGTTCAATAACTAACTATACACTACCAAACAAGAAGACATTCCCCTTCAGTAATGTGTAGCAAAGATGTTCTCACCATACCATATTTCTGACAGAGCATGAAAGGCAAGGTCTGAGAAAACTGGTAGCAGAAATTACACTTAGAATGGGGTAATTTTCAACACAAAATATTTTTTTGTTGGTTTTGGTCTTTTTTAGGGAGGTGACATGAGCTCTTGTGCAATCAGGGATAGACTTTGGGAAGAAGAAAGGAAAAAAGAGACATAATGATTCCCGGCTGAAGTGGCCCCTTCTCATGAGGCAGTGTTTTGGAGGTATTTGGGCGTTATAACAGGAGTACCACTAATAAAAACGTCATGAATCCAAGATCACTCGGAGCCCGGAGTGCAGACATCCCCTGCCTTCTGCTTTGCTGTTCACAGTCTCCTGGGGTACAAGCAGGGGCCAATAGCTCCTCTGTAAGGCTGTTCTGGGACAATGGTGGCTAAAGTCATTCTGGACTTTTCTCATCCCAAGAAGCTATCCCGTCCCATTCCCAAACTCACAGTGTACAGCTGTGGAGGTGCAATGGTGTGTGGGTACTGCTTTATACCAGGGCTCACTGAAATAGTGATGTGAAAACCTCCCCTCCACCCCCATAGCATCAAATGCCCCTTAACCCGCCCTTGCCACCATATGAAAGGTATTTCTCTGTAGACAGTTGTGTATCACTGTTCTTTACGTCGTGCCAAGCCCACTCTGATCCTCCGCTTCATCTGCTTTCTGAGGGCTGTGGCTTTCTCACAGCAGTCCTGGAAGGCATTTCTGCATTCGGGGGAACCAGCCACCTTTGTTAGTCTTTTCTCACAAGAAAACCTCATGGGATTTAATTTCATTCCATCTTCACAGCATTTTTGTAGCTCAGTGTTTTGGTATTTGCTGGCTGCAATATAATCAAAGCCCAAAATTAGCCCTGTGGAAGTAGCAATAAGTGTAAAAGTGTTCACTGTGCTCATTCCTGTCACTCTTTGCAGTTAAAGCGAGCTGTTATTGCCAACAGTCTGCCTTCAGCCAGGGACCTATTCTGCATCCTAAAAACAGTCCTCAATCACAGGAGGAAACTTTCTCCCCAAATTCAAACTGTAAATTAAAAATGCCTCCTTCGCACACTAGCATTAGATATCCTGATTGAAATAATCACGACAGTGTTCTCATTCCTGAATATAGTGATAGATTTCAAAGGAAGATCCTTGCTTCAAGTTTTCACATCTTCTTGCAAGAAAATTAAAAAAAAATTTAGACCAAATATTATAATTAATTGGAGAACAAAGTACCAAAGATGGCACAACTTCAAAGCAAAATGTCTAGAAAAAATAGGACCTATAAAACATTTTCTGGCCATACAAATAATTTGGAAGAAAATTTAAGCCATAACTGATGCCTTGACATGATATCTAGAAGAAGTACTTCACATTTGGGATTATAAACTGGTGAATTACTTTCCATTTGCAGTCAAGTCACTGTCTGGTTTTATGTTCTGAGTTGTTTTGATAGACGATGCATCAGGTCACATGGCATACTATACGCACTTATGATACGTTATGTCATGTAACACAAAAGCTGGGACTATGAATCTCTTGTTGTCCTTTACTACCCCACCACTTCTTGCCCCCTAGATCCCAGCAGTTTCCATTGCTTCTTCCTGCTAAATGTTTCAGGTCATCCAGATGAGCAGACATACCGATTCCTGACATTTTCTTGTGAAAATCCAAAGATCTCTTCTGTCTTCTGCTAGCCTGGAGGCATTTATAGCCTAGTTAAGTGGAAAAGAAGAACTTGGTTATGATACTATGACAGTAACAGCCTGATCTTTCAGGTCATTCATGGAAGACTCATCTTAGGGCCCATCTTAGGGCCCATCTCATTCATGGAAGATCCACAATTCTGCCTGCCCCAGTTGGGCTGGACACCAAAGGACCACAGCCAAGATCTGGGCTAGCTGAGCTGCCAGCACCAGTGGAAGAACAGAAGAAAAATCCGCACACAAGAGAGATCTTACAACATCACAATAAAATGTTTCTGATTTTTATTCAGTCAGCTTACCCAGACCTATAGTGATCTCATACAAATGTCTAAAGTAGAGGACAGACCGCACTTACCTTCCCGAACACTGGATTTAATTGTATCTGATAAAAAGGCCAGACCAACATCAGTAAAAACTTGAACGCTATCTGCACCACCACCTGCAGAACATCCAAGATCATACGAATTCATTGCATTAAATACCTGCCAAATAAAATAGCATAGATGGACGGTACACATCTGCAAAACTTTTGTGTTTGTGTTTTTTTATAAATATATGTATTAAAAAACATATTGTAGCCTTTGACTTTGAGAAGCAACACAAACTGGTGGTACAAGCTGCACTGGGAAACAGGCTAAAGCTGAGGGATATTTTAATTGGGAAATACTTCCAGTCATTTCGTTGTTGGGTTTGGTTTTTTTTTTTTAATGTACAAACTTGTTTGCTGTAAGTATGGCAATCCCCACCTTAAATATATAATTAATCTTAAATATATCCTAAATTATAAAAGCAAAAACATTGTCAAGTTTAGCAAAGCTGTGATTAAACCATTAACTACATTTTGATCCTCTCAATAGTCACAGAAATTTTGCTTGACTAATGTATATGATATATTCTTCTTACAGCTATCTTACCTTTTTGGCTGTAAGCTTATTTTTCTTGTTCAGAATAAAAACTGCTTTATCAACCACAGCTAAGGCAACTGTTCCCGCATGGTCCGTTTCAATCTGTAAACTGATGCTGTCTGTTGGTTCATATATTTCTCGTTCCGTTCTCACTTTAATCTAAATAGAAAATATTGAAACAAAAATATCACATTTGTTAATAAAAAACTGACTCCTTGGTCAGGGAATACTGTCAGCTGTGAGTGTCAGCAGTTAGAGGCTGGGGGAGGGTTGTGTTTTGCAGTGTTTCTGCCTGGGATCCTGCCTTTTGGAAGATGTAGGTGCAGATGTCTCCCAGTGGAGGACAATAGGGGGGGTTGAAAGGTGTGTCTGTGCAGGATATTGGACGCTGCCTTTCAATGACACCAATGGGAATTAAAAGTATGTGTAAGGGGTTTGCTGAATTAGGCCCTTCAACATCATTTTTGCTATTGTCCAGCAGAAGGGAAATCACAATACAGTAAAAGACTAACTAATGTTCAAAATTAAGTGAATTGAAACAGTCTGTAATTCTTTCTGTCTCACACTTGAACTTCTCAGCATGACTGAGTTCAGATCTGATGCATATCTGATGTAGACACTTCTGTGCTTTAAGACGAAGTAGCCATGGTGATAATGAGATTAATAGGGGATTGTTAATAGAAATGACAACTTGAATGTTCCTGGGTTTTATTATCTTGTGAATTAAGAATTGGCTTGTGCATTAGAGAAGGATAATTTTTCTTGTGAGTTTTTTCCCCAATGGACTATCAACTTCTTTTTTGAAAACAAACACTTTTAGGGGCGAAAAAAATAATTTTAGATGGCTGACATTTTTCAGCAGTTACTGGGAAAAAAAAATCACTTGCCTTATTTTTAACTTTTTACTTTATGGTACCAAAAAGGAAGAGGTGGAGGAAGATGAAAGAAAAGCTTAGAGGGATTCGTATATTGGCCACATTTCATTTTTTAATGTAAACAATTTTATTTATTTTTTAAAGTACTTTTGAAGTGCTACAGTATCTCAGAAAATTACTTTTAACTGTAATGAAAAAGCTTGAAAAATTACTTCAAATTCTTTTTAAAAAATCCCAATAAATTGCTTCACTTTTTTGACAAACCTCACTACAAAAAAAAATAAATTTATATAGAGATGCTGTCCCTCAACAGTTCTATTGCTTTCATTTCCTGAGGATTTCTAATATATAGGCACTTGCACAGGAAGATTTACCTGTATGAAACTGTATTTTTCATCTCTTTGAGGTACAATCTGTCATATGGAAGAAGGCTATCTCTGGGAGCCTTTCCCAGTTATACCTTTTAGCAAGAATCCTGACAACTCCCTTTTTCAATAAAAATGATAATTTCTGTCATATCTTTCATTTTTTAACCCCAGGCTTGCACTTGCTCTGCTGATATGGGATGTTTTAGTTTTTATTTCAGAATACAATGACAGAAAGTACCTTTCCTTCGCAGACATCCATAACATCCACCCATACAGAATCAGCAACAATCTCTTGACGGCCCTTGTTCGCAATGAAGTAGTAAGCTAAAAAGCGAAAGGCGGGCACCATCTTCTCCGTGATTTTAAGGTTTATTATTTTGTTTGAGGAGGGGACCCTTCCCAAAAGCTCAGTGCGTCCCTTTGTCACAACCTGCAAGGCACAAACAAACAGAAATCCAGTATTTTGAATACAGACTATACTAGGCATTATGTTGCACAATTTTATATACATACATAGAATTTTCTGAGGCCACTCCTATTTAAATTTTATTTTCTCCTAATGGCACCTAATAGTTTTAATTCCTAGCCTGCATACCAGTAGCCTGGAGGAGACCAGCACATGTTGCCTCTAGCACAGGAGCATGGTGGTAAGCCTCTGATGCACTGATCCTGTGGCCTAGGTATGAACACAGATTTACCTCCTTCCACCCAATCTTACAGCTTGAAAAGGGGATCCCCGATGACAGTTTTATTTTTGTCTTCTACAGTAGCAGGTCGTCACCCTCAGAAGGGTATCAGCTTTATTTAATCTGTCATCAGTGTCAAATCTTTCAGATGGTGCACAGGGCTTGGAGCAGGAGGTTTCACCCAAAAAGTTACTGAGGATAAAGTGTCACAGACTGGCCCTTAACTGATTTCAGCCCATCTTGCACTATTTAATTCCTTTCTTTCCATGTTATGTAAATTATATTCATGGGTTGGGAAACAAGGCACAGTGGCAGGGCTAATAGTGCTCTTCCCTGAAGAAAATACATGCAGCTTTCCTAAATGCACCATGGATGGGCTTCTTCAGGAAGAAACAAAGACAGTCTGGTCTGAAATCCTCACTGCCTTCATATAGGTGAACAAAGTTTGGGAGAAAGTCTCACCGCTAATCTCCAGCAGCGTCTCCCACTGCCCCTATCACTCACCCTGCCTGCCCAGCACTGTGCCTTCCTGGAGCCCAGCAGCAGCAATTCCAACCCTATTCCAACCCTGTGCTCCAAATAAATAAAATAATTTATTATTTTATTTATATTTATATTTATTATATAATCGTCCAATTAAAATAAAACCCAAACCCTAAAATTAGCTTCTAGGGATACAATTATTCCAATATATTAGAATCCTATTAAAAATAAATGGGAACTGGTGCCTGTGGTGCTTTATCATCCTGGGAAATCTAAGCTGCAAGGGGAATTATGACAAAGAAAGAGAAAAGGAGATTTAAACATATTTGACATTTAACAGATTCATTCCTGGAATGTATCCATGAACACGTTTATCTCCTTCAGCAAAATAAATACTTTGCATTCCTGGTTACAGGCCGAGCAGGATTGTTTCCTAGCTTTTCCATCTATAGAACTGCTTTTCAGACCCAATTTCAGGATGCAATTTAGGGCCCTAACAGCCAGTGCCTTCAGTGATCCTTAATGACATTAGCTGTTGGAGATAAAAGTGACATACCTGTTAGCTAACATCGGGTGCAGGTACTGTGGATCCATGGTAATAAAAGAATCATGTGTTATTCATGAAATAAGCAATAGTTAACTACGAAAGGCATTTTCTAGGATATTCAAAGTCCCTTACAATACAACTAGGTTTTCTATTTGCAGGGACAGAAGCTTATGCATATATATACCAAAGTGGGCAATTCTGTAATAGCTGAAAGGTATTTATAGGAATCAGACCAATAACAATAATATTTAGTATTGGCTTATTACGAGGAAAGAACACAGATTGGAAGGAGTGGGCAAGAATCGGATCTGGATTAAGAGAAATCAAATTAACATAGAAATCACAGAAGTTTTCTGTCTAAGAGTTCAGCTTTTAGGGTTGTCAGTTTAGCATTTTCCAGAAATATATACAACTACATAGTTATATGTTACCCCATATGGACCTATTTGCTCTAGATTCTATTAGAAACTACGGACTAAAATTTGTACTTACGTGTCCTTCTTCAGAAAAACCCCGAAGATTTATGTATTCTATACCCCAAAATATATGCAAATACGTAAAAATAACAGAATCATAGAAATAGTTTCTGGAAGGGACCTATGGAGAACTCTAGTCCAACTGCCCACTCAAAGATGAACCACCACCAGCATAAGATTATGTCAGATGTGGTTTTCTCTATTTGCATGTTGAATGCTTCGGAGGATGGCAATTCCCTAAACTCTTGGGGAACCTCTTCCAGTGTTACATTCATCACTAGCGAAAAGATTTTTTCCAGCATGAGCCTTCCAAGCCACAATTTGTAGCTTTTATCCCTTGTTCTATTGCGTGGCAAGTTTGTCTCCATTATTCCTCTGTAATTCCTCTTCAAGTAATTTTAGGTTGCTGTTAACCCACACTTAGCCTCTTCACCAAACCGAACAAGTCCAGTTCCCTCAATCTCTCTCGGTAGGTCAGGTGGGTGATCTCAGTTCCCCTTTGTTGGACCTCCTCTGGTTTCCCATGAAATAACTAGATAGATGTTCTGGGCTGTATAATTTCTAAAAGAATTTACTGATACGCTATTATTCAGTTTACCATGTAATAGAAATAACCAATATCTCCACTGCCAGACTGATGAATATCATTCAGGGTGATGCGTAAGGTGTCTCCCGGTGCCACGACAGTATGTGGAATGCTGATGCTGAGGTAGTTTGCGGAAGCAGATTGGTATCTTTCAGCTCTGATACGAGATTCAGGTGATTCTAATCTTTCTTTTCCCTCTTCAGCCTTTACCTGCCAGAGAAGAAAAAGGCAGAGTAAGTAAAATGTCCCCCAGGAGACAATATAGAGTGTCAGCTTTAATTCATATTTTGCCAGGTTATTCAGAAAATAGTGGGAAATGATGAGTCAATGCTGACACCTCATTAACAGAACCCAGCATCAAAAATTGGGATTTTAATTACTTTGTTCTCTCTATCCCTCTTTTGTCTTTTTGTGTATTTGCACATAATACTCTTCAGTCTTGGTTCCTTCTGAATCAGAATCAATGGCTCAAAATCACAAAGTGAATTTGTACTTTGATGGCTTTTTCCTATTTTTTGTTGTGCACAGAACTGAACCGTCTGAGTGTTCAGATGCGGCCTGCTCTGCATTGCTTAGGGCCTTTTCCTTCACCGTCCTCTCAACATTTTCTGTCACTTCTCATGGTAATATTCCTTACAGTCCCATTCCCATCCTCCTTACTAGGAAAATGCACATCCGCCCCACCCCACCCCGAAAAAAAAGAAGCACCACTACCACCAGTGCACGTACTCCCAAAGCTCCAATGTAGGAAACTGTCCTTCACTCAGGTGAGACACCCCCCAGGCCCCTGGTCTCTCTGACATACCTAACACAATCTGGGCAAAGCTGTGCAGATGGTGTAAGAAATCATGTTCCACTCTCTGTGATAATTTAATGAAAACTGATCATCCTCGCAGCCATTTGTAACTGTCCTATGAGATCCAGCAGTGTATTTTTAAACAGATATTTGGGTTTCTTTACCATTATTTGAAGCATCTGAGCATCTCCAGGGATGTTGAAAATAAAGGGAACTAGACCCTCTTTATTAGCAAGTGCAGTCTTCTTCATGGAGGGTTTTCCAGGCAAGGTGACAGTAGCAGTGACAGGCAGAGAGGCAGCAGGCGAGCCATCAATCAAAGCGACAGATGCCTATTGGAAAAACATTTATTTCTGTTACTTCGAGGAGATACCTGGGTTTAAAAAGTGTTCACAAACAAGAAGAGATTATTTTTTACAAACTGAGAAGAAATACAAAACTGTACACATTAGTGTTTGAAAATTTGAGCTTTGAGAGAAGGGCATAGCAATTGAGAGAAGGGGGCAGCAATTGACTCAGCCTGGGCTTCAAATAAGGTCAAAATACATGAACACAGATTAACTGCTGCCCCAGATTTTTGCTTAGCACCTATTAGATCTCTAGTGATCCCAGAGATAATTGCCTTTAACTATTATAAGTCAATAGTTCACAGCTGTCTACAAATTGAACTCTTTGTAGAAAATTTTGTAGAAAATCCTGAAGGTGTGAAGTTTAAAAACTCAAAAACATAAATGTATTTTTTAAAAAAGACAATACCTTGTTTTCATTTTAAGAATTATAATTTGATATGATTAATGATAAAACATTATTGTTTTAATCTTTTGATATGGAAGTGAGGAAGAGACTGCTATGTGTTTTCTGAACCCCTGTAGTGCAATGGTGCACAGATGACTTCCAGAACAGAAACACAGCATTTTCTGGCTTCGGTTTCCCCGCTCAGGCTCTGTGTGTACAGAAACGAGACAAACCAGACACACCAACAGTATCTCCGTGTTGGACCTATTCCTGAAGGTCTCTCTCCTGCAGAGCTCCCACTGGATCCGATAAGGATTTTATAAACAGGGCAGATATAAACCCCTTGCTGTGGAGGCAAACGGACACAGTCGGCTAAATGCTACATACCACAACAGAGAAGGGGGCTCCAGGCACAAAATACTTTTTGGTGTTAGACAGATCAACAACATAAGGAGATTTCACAAACTTCACGTTGCTGAGTTCTTCTTCCCTCATCTCACCACCTGTTAATATCAAACAGTATGTGTTTCCATGAGACCAGTAACTACGTGCCTACATATTACCGTACCATCCATCGTTTCCGTTTTCAAGATTAACTGCATTTTTAGCAGTGCATATAAAGAAAACTAAAATGTAATCCCTCCCTGAAGAGCTTCAGTCCTGAGAAGAAGAGGTGGGTGCATGGGCATGGTTACACAACCAGAGACAGGCCAGTGCAAAGGCACGTGAGGTGTGTGGTGCTCCAGTGAGCCCGCCCTGGCAGCTGGGTGCTCTCCACAGCTCAGACACGGAGACCTGCCATGCAGTTTGTTACTCACAACATAAAAGTTCCCTGCTAACACGTTGCTTGGAACAAGGTGCCTGCAAACACAGAGCACACTGGTACCACAGGAGCCACTGCAGCCGTGCACCTCATTTTCCAAGCTGTCGGGGCTTCGTTCCCGGGGGAGGGATACATCGAAGTCCAACAGAAAAGTCACTCGAAATCAGGGAGGGGTTTTGAACCTTAGATGTCTAATATTCTGAAAGAGGTTGGTTTTTTGGTTGGTTTTTTTTTTTTTTTCCCCATTTTTTGGCTACTGGTGGTAGTTAATATTACTTAATATTATCTTCTTTAATTTTTCAGCTTGAGCACCTGCTTCCCATCTAAGATTCTTCTAGTTAAACCACTTATTCTTCTAGTTAACTTCTAGTTTAACAACTATCCATAACTACCTTAAAAAAAACCAACAAAAAACCCCTCAAACCACCAAAACCAGTTACATGGCTTGCTTTACAGAATCACAGAATATTAGAAGTTGGAAGGGACCTCAAAAGATCATCTAGTCCAACTCCCCTGCCAGGGCAGGACCACCTAGAGCACATCACACAGGAACGTGTCCTTTAAACCAAGTGCATTTAGAGACATGCTTTCAACATCATTATTTTCCACTTTAACACTCCAAGGTTGAGAGGTGTCAGTAAAGCCCACCAGCCTTGCCCTGTCATGCATATAATTAATACCAAACCCAGCCGTACACAAGCGTGGAGTCAGCCTGCCTGCGGCGGAAAGAGGAAGCCGCACAGCATGGTGGAGACCACACCACACCGGGACATCTGATGTCCATCATGCTGGTGCGGTAACGGGAGGGCTGTCAGCCCCTTTTGTGCTTGCAGTAAACGTCGTAGCAACAGTGCATGTAAGTACCTATAGTAGATTATATTGAAGAAATGCACACCTTAATTTTAGAATTCTAAGGAATCCTAATTAAAACTTAGGATTTTTAGGAAGCTTTAGGATTCTACAGTTCTAAGTAATTCTGTAGATTCCTTCTACAGTCAATGGGAACAGATACCTCTAGAGTGGGGTTTATCCCATCCGTCCTCTGTGCTGACTATACAAAGTGTCTGAGCACCTACCTCTGACCTTCCAGATATCTAAAATGAAAGGAATCAATCTCCCTATAGGCAACAACAGGAAATATCTTGCTCACATTTGAAAGATCAGCTTTGTTGCAGATGCAGCTTCAGAGATCAGCACTGACGTTGTACCTCTCACCTTAGGCTCATATGACTAACAGTAGGACTTGCTACAACCCAAACAACCCGTCGGCCACTGCATACAGTTCAACTCAGTGCTCACTTGTGAGTTACTCTAAGATATTTGCTGGCCTACTCAATGTGCTTAGCACTGCTACAAGCAAATATCTCCACAAATTCCTTGGAATGACCTGTGGAAGTCTTTGTCTGTCCTCATAGTAACTCATAGAATCACTAAGGTTGGATCATCAAGTCCAATCATCAACCTAACACCAACATGCCTGCTAGACCATGTCCTGGAGTGCCTCTAGGAAAATAAAGGCAAACAGCCACTGAAAAACTTCTGAATAGGTACACTTCAGGTTCATGTCCTAGAAGAACAGCAAGATATTGTACTTGTGCATGTGCCAAGTATCACAGCCTGATAAAACTGTGGTGACGCCTACAAGGACAAGCAGGACTCACAAGGGCTAGATCTTCCTCTGCATCACACTGTAGCCGTAGTACATATGCCTCACCTTTAGGCTGATAGCTTAGCCAGCAGAGGTACAAAGCAAGCTAAGATTGCAAGCTCAACTAATAACTTTGTATGTATTGAAGGAGTAGTTGTGGTTGAGGCAAGTGCCCAAACAAGATCAAGGGGAAAAATTTATTTGTGTTCATACAGGTGTCTGGTGCCACTTCAGATGGACAGGGGTATCTTACATATTCTCACAGGGACAGACGCTATAGGAGAGTACTTACAAGAGCAGCAGTGGAAGACCACACAGAAATACACAGGGCATTTAAAATGGTACTGGACATCTGTGTCTAGATAAGTGAATCTCGCCCAGTCTAAGTTTGTGCACAGAAGGGGCTCAGAGGAGAGAGACCGTCATGCACTGTTGCATGAGAAGGCTTTGCAGGGAAGATTGGCCAAGTGGCACAAAGTTTCCCACATGAAGGATCACACTAGAGAAACACTTCGTAATATTTATGCTAATCTATGAGCCAAGGCATAGCATACTCACTTGCAGTTTCTACAGTGGTAACAGCAACATATAAATGAAACCCTTCCAGAGTGGAAATACTCTTGGCTAATTTCTCTTCCAGCGATGGTGTATTTAAAGTAACTCTTCCTTTTCCATTCTGAATCTAAAACAAAAGTGAGGAAAAAAAAAAGTGATCACTCTTGCTGGTTTGCTGCCATTAGGATGAAAAATCTGTTGTTATAGCATGACTATGGTATTACAGGGGTTTATATTCCAGTGATTTCTGACACTGTGCAGCTCACCTGGGATAAATCAGAATAGTTCCACTGACATTGTACTTACTGGCAGCTGTTGTTCCAGTCCTGGTAAAAAGACTTTTTTCTCGTTTTCATCAATTACGCCAAATCGCACGTATGCGACACCTTGAATCCCTTTCCCATAAGAGTGTCTTTGGAAGAAAAGTGAGGAGGTGAATCATTATGTTAATAAAAAGAAAGTATAAATTAAAATAATAATTTTATGCTGAAATAAAATAGGGATATCTGTAGGCATACCATCTGTAACTAATAGCTTGAAACCAGAAAAATAGTCACACTCGCTGATAATACAAACACAGAGACTTTTACTGATCCATGTACAAAGTGGTGACTTCAAGTGCAGACAAATATACGGAGTAAACCACACTGGCAGAATAACATGTGGAGATATCATCTCCGTCATGGGGAGCAAGGGAGGTGTCCAGTCTATTTAGCTTGGGTGAACGGCTAATTCCTTGTATGAGATACCTCATGAGCAGAACAGTTAAGATAGGGGGCCAGAGAATCGTTTTAGGGATGGATATAAAGTATTTGGTACCTCTGAAGACCTGCAGAGACAGATCCTGCCTGCTGAAATTTTAATACCTGCACTGGGCAGAGTAGACACTCTCTGCCCCACATCTTTCCTCTGGATTTAGGCCATGTAGCACAGAGTCCTCTTGTAAGTGAAATATTTGCCAGATAGGTATCTGGCCAGAACACCCCTGAACTCTGACGGAGAGAGAGGATAGGGCATGTTGTTGCACCCAGCAGGCTTCTTACTCAAGGAAGCCATAGCAGATGGCATCCTCCTGCAGCACAGCGTGCAGTGTGCTACATGAGACCTGCCATGGCCACCGTGGTGTCTTTTGCTTGTGGAAATCCTGCTTCATCTCAGTTCTGTAATGGCTTATTTTTGTTTAAACAAAACCTCTTTCAAACTGACCTCATCAGCAGTGCTGATCTATACCAGTGTAACTAACTGTGAGGCAGTTCTTATGAAAACTGCTTAAAATGCCAGAAGTAATAACCAAAGGAAAGAATAATCAATATACCAAATAACTGTTCATTACATGCCTGGCTGGTTCAGAGAAATAAGTTCATTTATCAGGAATTTCATATGTTGATTCTGACGAAAGTCGGGCAGGCCTGTGTAGTACCGCTAGGACTTTTCCTAACAGACAAAAGAGCGGTACCCAGTCATTCAACCTCATTTTTCCTCTTAAATAATTCTGATGTTAATGAGTAGTGAAGTATATACGAAGGAGTTGCACAGTCTGTAAACTCAAAATTGAGTGTCGCAATAACATGAAGAGAAAATTTTAGAAAGGATTAAAATATTAAAGCCAGTTATCTGATATCATTTCATATCACAATATCAAGTAATCATTGATAAACCTAATAAGTATTCATTAGGACCAAATAAAGAAGTGAAGGTGACCGTGAGAAGATTAGAAGAGTTGAGTTTGTTCAGCCAAGCAAAATGAGGTGGATATAGGGCTCTATCTGCTCTCTCAAGGTGCTGTGGGAAAGGAGTGATCAGCATGAGCAAGGCAAAAAGCTCAAGGACAGCGGGCAGAAGACCAATAAGGTATAAGTTGGCCAGGGATGAATTTAGGCCAGAAATAAAACCTGTTAGAACTGTGAGGGTGTAGAGGATCAGTTTTCCACTTGGATATAGTGCCAGGGCCCATGCAGTAAATCTAGCAACTGCACCCTTTTTGGGCAAGGTTTATTAAATTAGATTAAATGAGTGCAACACTGTCTCAGAGGCTGTGGCCAGATGGCACAGCCCAGCCCGTTCCCACTGTAGTAAACTCCCTGTCTTCCATAGCAGGGTGGTCACACGCAGACCTGGGGTGGACCTTGGTCTGTTCTTCCTCCTGAAGAGATTCCAGGAATTGTTTGTGGACTGCTGTATGGCTGAGGCTGAGCCTGTGTCGTGCACCAGCCAAGCTGTCAGCAGCCAAGATATGAGGCTCAGGAGCCTTTCATACAATCACAGAATAATTTTGATTCCAAAATCAAACACAAGAGGAAACACAAATGGTTGTGGTAGTGATCATACTTCAGTCACATGCACTCACATAGTTATATGTTAATATTTAATGCCTATTTAACTAAAGGCTACTGTAAGTCAAATTACCTACAAGGTTAGTTACTGTCAATGATTAACAAAGTCACAGATTTTGGTTGTATAGACCAGGCTTTTTTTATTCTTATCTGTATATTCTATTCACAATTTCTATACCTAGATCTTTCAATTCTGTATTGACTGCCTCCTCTCTGCCATCCCCATCAGCTACTGAGATCAACACAAACCATCCAATGGTGACTTAAGAATAAGATATTCTTATACTGTCCAATTATGTGTATGTTTGTAAAAGGCAACACTCAAAGGGGCTTTGCCAGGAAACTTAATGAAATACCTCGACAAAATTATATGTTATTTGGTAGTAAGTTATTAGAATCTAACCTCAATGTTAAAACATCTCACAACATGTGTATATTTTTGTAAAATTAAAAAATAATTGCAAGCCATTAATAGTTAAAATACTAAAAGTGAATCATACAATAAGCTTTACAGACATCAAAAATAAATACTGATTATTTAATAAAGTATACACAGTTCACTTTCCACTATTTTGGGCATCATTACTGTACAGAAAAGCTGCCCCCTATTTAACACCAAACACATTTAACAATAGTAGCTACAATAACTCTGTGATCCTATCTGTGGTTTTGTGTTAAAGAATCTTAAGGACCATGGTGAATGAACCTCAAAAGCCATGAGGTGCTGACATTTTTTTTTAAGGATCTGTTCTTAGTGAAAGCCTGACACTAGTTGCTGATACTGTGTGTTCAACTCTCTTATATTCAGAAAAATCTTGTTTGATTTTGATCACTACCAGTTGGACCCAGGTAGCATTTCACACTGATGTCTCAAGTCAGCAGTGGAAACAAAGAGTATGTAAGATTAAAGTCAGATTCAAATAAAGCCACAAGATGGTTAACAGTTAATGACAAGAAAAAGGAAGAAGCTGCAAAGTTCATTATCTACTTATCTGCCTCCTAAAACAGCCTCGCTGTGAGCACACCTACTTTGCCTCAATATCAAACACAAAGCTTTCATTCCAGATGTGGTAGTATGGCTGAAGCGGGATGAGTTTGACTTCAAAAGATGGAAGCTCTGCATGAAAAAAAGACAACAGGTCATAACATCGAACCATAGAATCATAGAATCTTTAAGGTTGGAAAAGACCTCTAAGATTATCGAGTCCAACCGTTAACCCAGCATCACCATGCCTACTAAACCATGTCCCAAAGTGCCATGTCTACACGCTTTTTGAACACCTCCAGGTACGGTGACTTCACCACCTCTCTGGAGAGCTTGTTCCAATGCCCGATCACTCTTTCAGTGAAGAATTTTTCCTAATATCGAACCTAAACTTCCCCTGAAGCAATTTGAGGCTGTTTCCTCTTGTCCTATCGCTTGTTGCTTGGGAGAAGAGATCAACACCCACCTCACCACAACTTCCTTTCAGGTAGTTGTAGAGAGCGATCAGGTCTCCCCTGAGCCTCCTCTTCTTCTCCGGGCTAAACAACCCCAGTTCCCTCAGCTACTCTTCATATAAGGCTTGTGCTCTAGACCCTTCACCAGCTTTGTTGCCCTTCTCTGGACATGCTCCAGCACCTCAATGTCTTTATTGTAGTGAGGGGCCCAAAACTGGACACAGCACTCGAGGTGCGGCCTCACCAGAGCCAAGTACAGGGGGATGATCACTTCCCTACTCCTGCTGGCCACGCTGCTCCTGATAGAAGCTGGGATGCTGTTGGACATGCGAGTTTCAAACCTACCTTAAACTCCTGGCATGTGACAACACTCACTGAGAGGATGCAGCTGTGTTAGTGTTCTAGTTGGAATCAGCAGTGCATGTCTGAAGCAAATCTGATGGTCTTCCCTTACCCTGCTTTGCTTCAATAGCGGAGCAGTCTTTGAGTGCACAAAATGGATTTATTTCTGATGAAAATAAGCCAGAAGAGGAGCTCCCACTGCTAATGGGCATTAAGTGCCCTGGATTAGAAGCAGCCTGAAGTAAACCCACCCTGAAATGAGTTGAATGTGGACATGAGGTCCTCAGCATGGGCTGTGTCACTCTGCAATTTGTTCCCATAAAGTCAAACAATTTTCTGCTGTAGAGATAGCCAGAGTAATTTGCTTCTGGCTGTGGGTGCTTGCAGAGTATGCAGTTGTGTCCACTAGCTAAAGCGAAACTGTTAATCTGAGATTTTCATATAATCCTGGGGTCTTCTTTTGCCTTTAAAAAAACAAACAAAAAACCCCACCCTGCCCCGCCAAATTGCCCAACCCCCCCAACCAATCCCACACTAAATTTCACCAGAAGGCATAATTTCATCACAAATAAATCAAGCCGTTTATTATCCCAAGTTGTTAAATGTCTACATTTTTACTTTCTCCACAGTGCCCTTATTTTCTTTACTAAAAGCTTCTCTGAGTATGGGAAGAAGTCTAATCAACTTCCAAACTACATTTTACTGGGATAAAAGAGATAATATTTTCTTCATTCTAGTCTTTACTGAAAAATTTAGCCAAAATCGTGATAATTTTAAAAAGGAGTTAATTTTTTTTTTCTACCATAGGAGAGCCCTTCCAAAAAAGGACATTTCGTGAAAAATGTTACAGTTACTAAGTTTGTGTATATATAATTTTTAAATACAAGTGGAAGGCACACGAAAACAGTTTTCCTTCTGTACAGAGGTAACAATGGGGAACTGAAACACTGTGAATCAAGCCCTTAATAGCTAACTACAGCTAGGTTTAATCACTGCGGTGTATCTTTTAACAAATAGTGATTTCATATGCTTATAATCCAAATTAGGTAGTCTCTTACCATATTTTTTAACTTCAAATTCAGCTGAAACAGTAGACATTTCATATTGATGAAACCAGGCTTTGATTTTCCAGGTTCCGGGCCTAAAGTTCAGATTCAGAAGAAAACAGTTAATTAGGATTCCTCAGATATTTTATGATGCTAATATATTTAAATTATCACTAAATGTTACTATTTTCCTTGCTTTGATCTCATTCAAAACTAATTTATTAATGGATTTCACTTTGCTGGGAGGAACCAGCAACGTATTTCCAAACCTCCTGGGAAACTCTCAAAAAGACTTGATGAGGGACTGCAAGACACCACATTTGCAAACCACGTGTACCATGCACTGCCTTTGAAGAGCCCTTGAAACAGAGAACTCATATATTTCCTATAGCTTATCTTCACTGTGATGCCAAAAATCAATTTAGCATGCAAGAACACATTGAATATTAAGTAAAAACTTCTTTGTTTGAAATCAGAAATAATTAATTACACTTTGCAAACCGACTCCTTGCAGAAGTGCTCTCCTGAATGCAGTCATATGGTTGAGGAGATATTAAGCAGTTTGCAAAATTGCTCCTTGCTAGGATAAATGTAGCTAATTGCAGCATATTAACGTTAAATTCTGGACTCATATCTCCAAGATGAGGTGCTTAAAGGGAGAAAGATAGTGACTGTAGGCTCAATCTCTGCTCCACGGTGAGAGGGAAGAGGAAGAGAAGAAAGATAGTTCAAGCAATTTAGCAGTTGAAAATCTTAAGTACTTGAGAGATACATCTGGGGATGCATCTGGATGGCTTGATCCTGCTAATAGGAGGTGGAGTTAATCCTCCCCACATTAGACATTATGCCGTGAGGTCCCCTCAGGCACCTCTACAGCCAGTGGGGAGAAGCAGACAGCGCTCAGGCACGGTTCATCTCACCCTGACACAGTCATCTAAACCAGGCCAGGTGAATTGCAGACTAAAGACGTGACTTTCTCTCCAGCGTCAGAGAAAGGCGTGTAGGGTGACCAGCTCAGGTGTAGACCCCAGCACGGCAGGAGGCTCCAGGCCTGGCTCCGGAGCAGCCACGCTCGGTTCCCTGCTGTCACACCGTGACAGTGTGCCGTGGTGCCTCCCAGGTGTGATCAGAGCAAAACTGGCTGCCTCAGCGCACCTCCTGCCTCCCCGCCCTTCTAAAGAAACGGCAAAGCACACAATGCACCGTAACAAAAAAAAGAGACAAGGGAAAACGGGTGATCAGAGCAGAAAGAAGGGAAGGACAGGCCTCTGTTTTTAGCTTGAAGACAGTTCTGCGGCAAGGCACAACAGTAACGTACTCGGCAATGTCAGGGATTTCAAAACTTTCACTGAACACTGATTTTATTTTCCGGTCTGACTTTTTAACCACCATTTCTTTTGAATTCTGTTGAGAGAGACAAAACAAGTAAAAAATTATGCACCAGGTGTCAAACATTTACACCCAAAAGCTCAAGTTCGTATACTAGTCCTAAGGCAATAAAATGCTCTGCTTACTTTCCTACTTCAGTATTCACGTTATGTTCCCCTTCACACTCCTGATATTGGCCAAAAATGACTAGACATACCTCACAATGTATAAATACTGATTTCTGCAGAGCCATATCTATAGTTTTACCCTTTGGTCATATGTGAAAGTTTTTCCATAGTTCCTGTGCTGAAGAAGCACTCATTAAAAGTGTTTTTCGTATACTTACTAACACGGCAACTGTAACAGTGTCATCTGTCGGCCTCATAGCATTGTCCAGAATGAAGATCCTGTATTTTACTGTGTAACAGAAGAATAAATGTGTTCACATATTTTTTCCTGACCTTTCTAGATGGTAGTTATTACAAGCTCTAAACTGAGTTACAGAATTTAGGATAAAACACTTTCTTTTAAAGAGAAGAAGTCTGAGAAATTTCCAAAAAGAATTAAATTCTTCCATAGGCTTTGCGTGTTACATGACCGAACAGATACATTTTTGAAGCAAATTCTGAAAAATATCCGGGGAGTTTCACTCATTTTTGTATTCCTCCTGGAGTCAAGGCCTGCAGCCAAACTCAGGAACATTTTTCACTTCCCTCTCTTGCTACTTAATTAAATTGTTAAGTAACAAAACAGTTGTGGTCTCAAAGTGCAAAGGATAGTTATTGCTGGTGTTGCAAGCAGAAGCAATTGGAGGGGTTTTGCGGTTTCTCACAATTTTGTTTTACAAAGGAAAGTCATTATGAAGCTTTTTGAACAAAAAGGAGCAGGTTTTGTCAGTCTCCTGTTAGAAGAGAGAATGACTTTTTGACTCCAGCGGCATTTCCACGTGGGTTGCTGCAACATGCAGTGCATACCCTCTAGAAGCCCTGCCTGCAGAAGGTGACCTTAAAATCTGTACCGATTGGTAAGCACAGAGATAGGGGTTAAGCGAGAAGGATTTACAGTAGGAATTATCAAGTCATTATTGCTTTTTCTAATCATGCCCTTGTGACATCTATATTCAACATCTGAAATGCAGCATCTGTATTTTAACCTTTGGAATTTGGTGTGTATATAGGCTTATCTGTCTGAATAAATATGTAGCCTCTCTTGGAAGACAGGAGGATGCGAGTGGTTTGAGTGGTCTGCTGATGAAGCTCCCTGCTTTCGGTGACGAGCAGAACATGCGACTGATTGCTCTTCTTGAACAGATCCTGTTGCAGAGTCGCTGGCTTAACCTGAGAAGACAAGAGAAGAAAAACCCCAGACTCAGACATGAACCTGTAACTTCGGGGCCACACAGCTGAAGGCCAAAAATGGCTGAAGTGCTTAAATAATTTGATTAGCACTTTTAAACAGAAAATACTCAATTATATCTTTCTTACTGTATATTTATCTTCCTCACTGGGTGAATATTTCTTTGTAAGTAGAAATACTATCTAATCTCCCATTTTCCACCATAGAAATACACATCATTCTGTCCAATGGCAATAACTTGAGCCCGGTGACTTTTCTTCAGGCTACATGCATGTTAAATTCCAGTTACCATGTCATTTGGTAGCTGTAGCAGCATCCCGTAATCCTTCATTTACTAAAATCTTGACTACAAGCTTTACCTCACGCAGGTAAATACGATGTTTTTAAACATCCTGCTCAAGAGGAACTTGGTCTAAAAGCTCAGCCTTTTAGCTTTGGGAATAATACATCAGAGCCAAACTGAGTCTTGCTGTGTGCTGTTTTCCAATCAAATAGCCCAGACCAGCACTCCTGAACTAAACGCTGCCAGACTTCAAAGAATCATGTCAGAACAAAGGATGCAAAGAATTCATCAGCTTACAGGTTTGCAGAAACATCACAGGCTTTGCTATCAAAGACTTGACATTTTTAAAGCTTTCTCCTATTTTGTAAAAATGCGGTCTTAGTTTAGGTGATGCAGAACAAGCAGAAGTGATAAAACAATTAAATGTTTTTAAATTTAATTTCATTACTGGTCTACAGTTATGAAAAGATCTTTCATCACCATGTGACAAAATCTTGAGCTTGCTTGTTGGGTATTAAAAAGCACCCACAATCACCACCAAAATTACATTGGACAATGTTTTATTATCTGGCTGGGTGAATAGGGTGCTGCTGTCACTGGAACTGGTGTTTGGTCATCCGTCTCTGGGGATCAGTGTTGTCTCTGTTCCAACATATTCGTAGTACAGATTATGTGTTTTTTACCACCAGATTAAAACATTTACATCACTATGATGGTAGACTCACCATTACTTTTTTCATGTCTTGGTAGTTGTTATTTTGGTTAAGGTTGAAGATGATCCTTTCTGAGAGGAGCTGATTTTTCTTCTCATCTTTGAAATATGCAGTGACTTGCACAGGGCTCTGTGCTCCGTGGACTTGAACTGTTATTGTCTCCTGTGTGCCCAAATGCACCACATTTGGGGCAGTAATAAGAAATCTAAACCAACATAGAAACAGATTGTCCAGTGTGTAGGCTGATTTCAGAAATGTTGAGCTTGGGACTTGTGGAGATCGCCTAGCCCATCCCCCTCGTTAGTCAGAGTAGATGTTAAAAGAAGACAGTTCCTCTCCAGCTTATTTCCAAATTCTGAACCATGACATTTAGGCCCTACAAAAGTTCGGTTCCTATAGATAGCAGAGAAAAAAACCTGCAATATGTCCCAGGGACTGCCAATGCCATTTGTAGCCTGGTTTAACTCAGAGAAAAGTTCTATATATGCAACTTTCTGGAAACAAAACCAAGCCATGCCAAAATATCTGCGCAGATATTCATAAATAAATATTTGATACTCTGAAGCCATGTACCTTCATGTACTAGCACCTACATTATGCCAGCCTGTGGTTTAATATGTCAGGACATATCAATTTCCTATATAGCCAAATGTATGTGGTTTCAGGTTGCTGGTCTTTATTCATGTCACTGTGAAATGCTGGTAATGAGAGACCACGGAAGGTGAGAGTGAGAGGCTGGGAAGGGCTGAGATGGAGGCTAAGTTGGTTGGGATTTATTTTTTTCTCTTCATTACTTTCCTTCATTCTTAACCCTGCTCTGATACGGCTTGGTAATTAATGTAGATCATCATTCTTGCCCTCTTTTTTTCAAGTATCTTTTACACACACAAATCATAGCACTGTGAGAGGAGCTATGTTTTAATGATATAATGGCATATGCAAAAGGAATAGTTCTGAGCTCAAGAAAGCTGCTTTTGGAAAATAACTATTCTGCAGAAGACTTCTAAAATGAAAGGTAAATGATTTTACCATTATCAGAATGGTCTGGCTGAACTTTCTCTTTTTTTAATTTCTCTTTTTTTTTAATATTTCTTCTGTCTTAAATTTATAAAATGAAAAGTTGGGTATAGAAATAAGGGAATAAAACTGATTTTTTTTTTTTTCAAATGTAACTCAAATTTACGTCCTTTTTTCTGATAATAAGAAGGGTGCACTGTGAAAACAGAATAAAAATCATCTCTCTCCTTCCATATGATTAGTGAAATGCATCATAGGTGGTCTGAGCCTTCACACAAACTTGGGGATCTTGAAAAAGAAAAACGGAACAGCCTTCAATAAACATTAAACATTGTTATCATTTTTGTCTATACATTTGTGAAAATACCTTTCTAACGTTTCTAGTTTACAATGAATGATGAAACTTGTCATTCAGTTACACCTACCCTCATGCAACGCTTGGTTTTGCATGCGTGTAAACAGTGAGTGAACTTGTACACAAGACCTGTCCACATGTGGAAAAGAAAGAGTAATGCTTGCTCTCTGCCATAGCCTACAGAAACTTAGTTGGTCTTTTTGTTGTTTGTTTGTTTGTTTTTACAGTGGTATAGTTAGTTGTTTAAAAGTTTACCTATGCAATAACTCAGACAGACATGATCACTAGCCTACACTGCCCATAATCTCAGCCAGCCAGATACAAGCCAGATCAAGTTTTGAAACATCATGATGATATTTTCTTGACATAATGTTCAGTTTCACGTAGCTAATACATTCAGCACCTTGTGTTTCCCACATTGAATTACCTCAGAAAAAAACAACTATCTCAGTCCCTGTTTCCACTAAGATTTTATCCCCGATGACAAAACCTGTGCTTTACTATAGGTGAAGCATACCTCAAAATGCACCATAGATACCCCAATATCAGGTTTCTGTGGGGCTGTAGTTTTCATGCCTCACACTGGAGGTCAACCCTAGACTTGCAGGCAGGAGTCTGCACCTAAAACCTTGTAAGAAGGCTGGAGATAATCTCAGAGGTTGGCTGACATGGGAGGGGAGGAGAGCTTTACCTGACTGCCTAAATATCTCACCCAAGCTCTCCTCTGCCTATGGCAAGTACCTGAATTAACTGGATCCTAGTGAGAACAAAGCAAGAGTCTCTTCCCCTGCACCTCTGCCCTAAAGATAAAGGTCAGTTTGAAAAAGCTTTAACATGCTCCATAGCTTTTCTCAGAGAGTTACTTCTATTTCCTAAACCAGGAATTTGTCCAACTAGAAGAATCAGTATCAATATTTGTAAATCTCCACTAAAATAAAGGATAAGTACAGAAAAATCCTGAAACTTTCCCAAATGTAAAACCTTTGCTTTCTGCAATGTACAAATCAATTACAGAAAGAAGATTTAGTCTTTCACAAGATTTTCTAACCCAATAAATGTCGTACACTAAAGATGACAAGCAGCAATAACAGCATCAACATCATGCTTTAGAAGGACAATTTTAATTATTTGTTACCGAATGGAGATCTCCCACCTTAAAAGGGCAGCTTTAAGCTTTTTACTTTTTACCTATTAAAGGTTACATAAATTTTAAGTGGTCCAAGAAGCAGGTTTTGTTGATTCTTTATCAAGACCATTAGCATTTCTTACTTTCTCTTTCAAGGGATTTGTATAGGAGTGAAGAATTAATAATAAAACGTACTTACGATGGTGCTTGCTGTGTACTGGACAACAGCGAACAAAAGCTCATAAAAAATACCAGCCTTTCCATTGCGAAACTCTACAACATCTGTAAAACAGAAACACCAAACAGCCACCCTCAATCTACCCTTGAGGTGCAGGTTATAAGAAATGGGCTGGTGGCACATTGCAGCACAGGACATTGCCTATCCTGGTTATTTATTAATAACCTGCAAAACGGTGCAACCAATAATGATGGACATGGTAGTGATGCACAAATTAATACCCTGGGGTGAGAGGTTCTGGACTGAGCCACAATTTTATATTTGATTATTCATTCATTTTCTTCACAGCTTCAATATTTTCACATGATAGCACCTAAAAGTCATGGGCAGAGAGAAGTTTTCACAAGTACTGCAGAGGCAATTCAAAATCAAACAAGACACCATGGCTAAAAGAGTGGCTGTAAAGCACTTCTAAATGGGGACAAATGCAAGTGACAATCCCTTCTCTATGCAATTACTTAACTCCAGGCATCTCAGGGGTCCAGCAAAGGTGAGAGAAAGCTCCTTCTGGCTTAGATAGCACCAAAGGAACTATACTGGAAGTCTGCCTGTACAACTCACTCCCAATCTATGATGCTTGAAGGCATTCATCTGCCTTAAGTGGAAATAAAATGGATGTCTCTGTCTGAGCTGCTCAGCCCAATTTTCCTTTACGGTCAAGACAGAGGGCTTTTCCAGAGGGTAATTAGTCTCATCTTAGCATAAGCATAGAAGATGACTCATCAGCTGAAGACATTCCAAACTGCAGGAAAGACACAGAGCACCTTGAAAGGGAGGATACTCAAAAACAGGAGGAAAAAATATATCTGAGGAATAACTGTGTGGGAACCAGTTTTCATCAAAGGCAAATGAAAGGACAAACTGAAACTCTCATCAGGTCCCATTTTTGCAAGCCTTTACTGGATTGTTGTCTCCCAAACGTAATTTTGTTGACTCATGAGAATGGAAAAATGCCCATCTGATTTACAGGCATGTCAAATCCCAGAAATGATCACATGGCTGCCCACAAGTTCTGGGGATAAACTGCCCTTTAACACCCCACATTTAAGTCTGTGTCTTTAATTATCAACAACGGATGCCTTAAAGCAGCACTCTGTGATTTCTGAGCTGAATTCACGCTCACAGCAAGGGCGCACTGTACAGAGCCATGTTGCACAGGGAGGGTGAAGGACCTCCACCTTGCCCCACCCCTTGCCTAAGAAACATCCCTTGCCTCACTCTTCAGACATAAGCAGCTCCAAAGAGTGCTGTTTCAAGAGAAGGAGGTAGAGGGAGAGAAGAAGGTGTAAGGTGTCAACAAACCAGTTCATTATCTTACACCGAGCACGTCACAAGCGTGGCACCTCCCTCTGAGACAAAAACACATGGATGGCAAGTCCTTTCTGTCCATTGGTGGTGACTGAAAGTAGCAGCAACAGTAGTAACAAGAATGTTTCTGGTTGCAAACTCATCAGCAAAAGCTAAGTTTTGCCTTCACTAGGCATTATTTTTTTTTTTTCCCCAAGAGACAGTCTGTTGCCTTCATCCTTCCTCTTCTGGCTTCCACTCTCACTTCATCTGTCAGTCAGGAGGGAGGAGGTGACGAAAAGTACCTCTGGATCCTCAGAGTACAAATCCATGTTCTCTGGGAGATGTTTACAGGAGATCAGAAATAAGAACTGTTAAGACCAAAGTTATTTTCACTGCACCCTCCCTCCTGACCCTCTCCTTCCCTCTGCAGCTATGCAGACAAACCTGATTTATTTCCATGCCAAAATCACATCATTTTCCTCAGGGCCTCCTGCTTCCCAAAGCCAAGCTAGGTGGTGAGGAAGAGTAGGGATTTCAACCACAAACCTGGTCTGTGCTCAGGACAAAGACAAAGGTTTTGTGGAAGAAGTTCTTGGGAACAGGGCTCATGTTCCCCAGGGAGAAGAGGTTTGTTAAACTTGCAGCTGGTAAAATAAGGACTTCTCACTCTTACATGAACAAAGAGAAGATAATGGGGGAAATTAATTAACAGCAACAGTAGCTGTGGAGCATGCTAAGGCTCCTGCCATTTTCAGAGACAGTTCCACTGCTAGGTCTTACACGGCTGCCATCCAAGGTCAGGGGTGAGGCAATCATTGAGTAATCTCAGTCACTAAAACAGAACAAGAAATGAATATGAATTGGTCCTTAACTTTTGCTCCAAACAAACCAAAAATAATAAGAAAAATAATCCACATCCGCAAGGTCAATGTCTTTTCCTTAAGAAAAGCTTAGGAATTCTCCCAGTTGAAAAGTCAACAATTTGCAGAAGACTGTGACACAACCAGCAGGGATTTCCTATTCCTGAAGTCTCAGCGAAGGCACCTTTGCCCTGTGGGGTCACACCGCAATCTTGCTGTTGTGTCTGTCTTATCAGAGGGGAGGAGCGGGGCTTTCCATTGTCCGGGCGGGCTTGTTTGTCGGGGGACCGAGGTCTGTTTGTACAGCTACACAAATAGCCGTGTATGAACTCACAGTGGCACAATTTCACGGATGGCGTTTTAAAGGGGACCTTGCACAAGGCGTTTTTTGCTTTCACTTCTTTTTAACTGGATTTGCACGCTTTTGCTTGCTTGTGAATATATGTACATGCGTACATAATGGCTATCCATAGCTACATGTTGCATAACTATTTAATACTTGAATTTAAGGAAGTATCCTGACTCATAATAACAAAGGCATTTTTTCCTCCAAAACATAAACCAGTAACTGTAAATAAATAGGGATTTTCTCACTCTTGCTCACAAACACAAAAGAGCAAATGTAAACATAACCATTTATGTAACTAAAGTTAAAATTTCTTATGTTTTATTTGTCTGTCTCTGGGTTTGTATAAAATAATCATCACACCCATTCGCTAGTATCATAGATTCTTCACATTGGCTGGGATTGTGATTTCTAGTATAATGAAAAATATTCCAGTCCAAAGCCACATTCAAATATAAAATGATGAATGGGATGGAATAGAATGGAAGGGAATGGAATGGAATGACAAAATAAAATAAAATAAATTATTTTTTTCTCATTTGAAGGTCTCCAGCACATGTATGAAAGGGAGAACACAGAAAAGTCTTCATAAATTAACTTATGCACCTGTTCTTTTCCTGAAGGCAAAGTCCTCTCCTATTTACTCATCAGCCACATTTTACCAGGCATGCTATTGATCCTTCAGTTGACCCACAGTCCAGTGCAGCCTGTGGAAAACACAGTCTGGAACTGATGTACGTGAGAGAAGGAACTAGTGAACCCTGAACTCAGGAAGACAGACTTGCTTTATTTTGAATATATGCTATCTCTCTTTTCAGTAGCTTCATTAGAACTATGTGTATTTTCACAGTGTTTTGAGCACCAGCAGCAGGGTTGTTTTTTTTTTGCTGTTTGGCTTGAAGTTCTTTCAAAAGGCTTTTCCCCCTTAATCTGCCTAAATACTAACTAGAGCAAACTCTTCTTTCACTTTCCTCCTGCACTGTTTCACCTCTGCCCGGCAGAAAGGTACAAAGGACAGCTTCACAAAGCACATTTCACAAATAAGCACCGTGGTAATATCCTCTTTACTGAGTTACAAGGAATTCTGACAAACACAAAAGGCAATATTTCACTTCTGACACTTCAGAAAATTAGATTTTAGAATCCTTTTTCAACAGCAGACCATGAAGTGTGGGTCTAATTTGAAAAGTTCCTCTTAGAGGTAGGATAAGTTCTCTTTAGCACCAATATAAATTGAAAATGTAAATTGAAACTGTACCTTTTTCTTTACCATAATCTAGGTCATGAATCAGAAAGTTAATCTAGGCTCTAGTTGCTTTTGCTTTTGAAAAATTGTCTCTCTGTCTTTTCTTTAAATGATCTCCATTTAGTGTTCCTAAGTGTATCTGCTGAAAAAAAAATAATCAAAATCTATTTAAAAGAGGAAAACTAATATACCCATGGCCTTTTCTGCTCTCACTGAAGATTCTGGATTTTAGGGGGATTAAGCAACCAGCCTTAGTTTTGCCTCATGGGTTCCTCCATCATTTTCCCAATGAGTAGGCTCAATTCTGTGATTTTCTTAACACAGTGTGAGGAAAAAAAAAATAAAAGAAAAAAAAAATAGGATTTTTGAAGGATGTCCAAAACCAGCACTGCTTCTGGGAGTTTAATATGTTGCAAAAGTGACCTATGTAAGACATAGTGGGATTTTTTTTTTTTAGGGCAAGCAATAATTTCATTATACTACTGACACAGTATTACCTCCTACTGTAATAGTGCATCCTGGTTTTTTGGTCAGTTACCTTTTTCAGGATCTCAGAGCTTTAGACACCTTCAAGAAATGTAGGTCAAATCAAATAAATATATCAACCAGAGCCTTCCTGAGAGAAAGGCCATTGGAGGGGTCATGGCCAGGAAGGAAGGAGATGTATGAGCATGCAGGTGTCTCTCTCACCCCAGGAGAAAGCAAAGAACTGCTGGAAATAAAGAAGACAATGACTTGGCCTAGATCACCCAGGACATTTACAGTATTGCCACTGCACCCAAACATCCCAACGCTCTGTCTAGAGTCTTAGCCTCAAATCCATCCTTTGTGGGTCTTCCATTTTTTTTTCCAAATTTCATTATAAAAACCAAAGACAACCCAATTTTCCTCACTCTCAACGATAACAAATACAAATTACCTATAAAAATCAGCATATTTCAAATATTTTGATCTTTCCCAACTTTTCCATTATTCTGGACTGCAATAAACATAATAATCTCTTTAGGGGGCTCATTTCTACTAATTTTCATGGGAGCAAAAGATACGAATAAGTTAAAATAGCAAAAAGCATCTTGAACATATAAGTGGTGAAAGCTAAAATATGAACTTTCCAAGGAGAATAAGAATAAAGGTTACACATCTAGTTTTTGGATTTGGGACCATATCACGAAATTAAGGAAAACCAGCCTTTTATATGAGCAGAAATTAGAGAAGTAACTTATAAATATTATTGACCCTCATTCCTTGCATTTCCTGACTTACTGTAATAAGATACTCTAATGTTTCAGACAATTGCACAATTACTATACTAAAAAATGTTTCACAGACAAAAGGAGAAAAAAAATCGCATACCACGTATAACCACAGCTTGCCACGCGCCTCTGTGCCACTGGCAGCTTTCTCTCCTTGTTCTGGTCTGCAAAGTCAAACTAAGACTTTCACTTCACTCAGCAACTCAGAGAAACACAACATACAAGAACGATTCTCCTCTCCCAAGCCTGGGAGAAGGATCTGCTCTGACTTACATTGCACTCAAGCAAGTTTAGGTCAGCTCCACTGACAGATCAGAAGCTGTCCTACTTTTTCTGACCCCTTGGTTTTAATGTTCAAGATGCTATTAAAAGAGAAATGGGAAAAGGAGGGAGGATATGAGTGTCAGGAGAGTTTGGGGTTTGTTGTAAAGGAGAAGCTGCTCAGTTACACCGTGTTTCAGTGTCAGGAGCTGCAGCACCACCCCAGAGGTCAGGTAGAGCATCTACTGTCCTGTTGTGATGGAGTAAAATCCAGATGACTTTTGTAGCAGCTCAGTGGCACAGTTATTCAGGTAATGTATGCTGATCTCTTCTCTTTGCAGAAATTTAGCCATGGAGCTCTGACCCTTTGCAGCTGTCAACTATTTGGATGAACAACGTGCCTCTTCATACTTCAGGAAATAGGATCCTAGAGAGGAAGCTGTGGCTGCCCCCTCCCTGGCAGTGTTCAGGGCCAGGTTGGATGGGGCTTTGGGCAACCTGGTCTAGTGGAGGGTGTCCCTGCCCTTGGCAGTGGGGGTTGGAACTAGGTGATCTTTGAGGTCCCTTCCAGCCCAAACAGTTCTATGATTCTGTGATTCTATAAGGCACCATACCCAGCTTGGACAAGGTGGTTGTAGCAGGAATCTTCACTCTTATTAACCCAATTATGCAGAAAAATTATACGAAAGAAGACAACTCAGCTGCCCTCTCAGTGGCTCAGTTGTGGAGGGGCATGCCAATGCCTTCAGAAGGGGACTGGCTGCATTTCCCCAAAGCCCTGCTGATGGTACTTGTGTCAGACACACCCTCAGATCCTATGGTTTACACATTGTACCTACAGAAAAAAAATGAACACAAAAGATGATTTCATTTATTTAGTCAACACATCTTGGTAGGAGCATGGATCTGCCCTTGCTAATACGTGAGCACATGTCCTCCTACGTTTTTTTATGATGTGGGTCAGATTTCTAGGTCATTCATGCTCGATTTTGACTTGACTCCTGAATGAGGAAGATGCATTTTCAGCTATATCGAGATGTGGTTTAAAAACACACCTGCACTGTTCTGGTTCAGCCTGCGGTCCCAGCAGTGACCCTGAGGCCATCTCTGACAGCAGCCCCACCTGCAACCCTGCTGCCGAAGCCAAGGCTGGGGCTGTACCTCGTTGGGGTGGTGGGACAAAGAACTTTGACTGCCAGTGCCACCCATGTCTGGGCATCTCTCCTAGCTTTCCTTCTTCTACATGCACTGGAGGTGCCTGTTGTGGCTGTCGCTGGTTTGGTGGGGTAGAAGAAATAAACAGCACGTTTGAAAGAACCAGTGCCAATGGCACTCTAAGCCTCAGATAGAAGCCCAGGTCTGAGACCTAATTCATGCTGTTCCTGGGCTTGGACACTGTCTAGTCCTGCACCCAGAGCCCACTGGCCTCTGCCATCCAAATGGTGAGGCAGGCTCCTCCTCAGGGTTATATACAGTATGGGGGTGCCAAGGCTGGCCCCTACCAAGCATCTGAGTCTTGGGCTGCTTGCCCAAGGTTTGCCTTACAGGCTTTTCCTCATTCCTTGCTGCCACCAGCAACAGTTTCTTAAGTAACTTTAGGGCTGGCTCCCATTTCATAGGCTTTTGCACTGCTGCCTGAGCAGTGGCAAGTAAATAAATGAACAGTGATGAGACATCATTAAGAATTACATGGAATGGAATGCCAAATTTCCAAACCTCCTCTTTTTTGGTGACTTCATTAAAGTTTTTGGTCTCAGTATGTGGACTGCAGGAGTACATTTAGGCAGCAAGCCCTGCTTCAGTTTCTGTGTAGAAGAGTATTAACAGCATTTACTGGTACGTTGTTCTATAAATATCTGCCATAGGTTTGCTGCACGCATCCTCCACTGAGATATCAAAAAGAGTTGACTCCCTGTGGCAGCATCAATGCTTCTGATCTGGGTCACATCTGGGATGTTAATATAGTCTAAGACACAGAATCCTGCAGGTACAGTCTGCTAAATCTCCAGCATCTATATACTGTTGTTGCTGTAGCTTGAAGCATCATCAAGGAAGCTTTGGAACACCCCAGTTTGGGGAAAAAAAAAAAAAAGAAAAGAAAAGAAAATCCCTCTATCCTACTGTTAGAAAATCTGTATTCAGCATCTGTGATTACCCTCTGCATGACTGTTCAGAAACAGCACTCTATATGGAAAGGAACTCCAAGGTCTTTGCAGGACATTCCCATCTCAGTAAGACATCGCTGTGTGTTCATTAAAGATCACACCCCCCCCTTTGAAAATATTATCTGTGACATCATTCTGCATCTTCAGAGGCAGCTTTCACGTCTGTAGTTTCTACCTATCCTTTTGCTTCCAGGTTCTTGCTCTGTGTGTAAAGCACCACTCAGCCTGGTGATGGGACAGTCCGGGATGCTGAAGGGAAGCGTGCAGGCCTCCAGCAGCACGCTGGAGTCTGTACATACGGAGTCCTGGTGCCATCCAGTGGGCAGCTGCGCTCTCCGCCACGGAAGCAAGCTTTCACGAAAAGCTGTGAAATTGTCAGTCCTGCTTTCTGTGACTGCCCCCCGCTTCTATTTCCCCTGACAGGTACTAGTAGTAATGGGGAGTCAGCTCTGGGTTCACACGCACACGGGTGGTTCTCCACAGGGCGGGCTGCTCGTACGTGAGCTGCGTGTCTGAGCTCCATCACAGCCAGCACAGCTAGTGGGTTTTAAAAAGCCATTCGGGTTATCCTAGTGGAGGGACCTATCTTGGTCTGCTCTATGGAGTCCTTAAACACTTGCACATACAAAAGAAGAATGATACCCTGCCAAAGATGTCCTGGGTGACCGACCCACTGGGAGTTCAGAACCAAACACGTGTTATCTTCTGAGATGCCTCTGGTGGGATTTGCTTTAGGATACTGAGGGCCACTCACGCCCTAACATCACAGCCTTTTCTCAGCTGTCTCCAAAACCAACTTGCCTGGATATAAGTTCAGGTTTCTATCCAGCTTTTTAACCTACTGCCCAAATCTATCATTTTGCAAGAAAATGCAACAGCATAAGCAGCGCCATTCAAGCCATGTCTTAAGGGTTTTTATAAAGTCAGTGTGTTCTCAGCTGGCCGAGCAGTTCCGAGCTAGCCAGAAGCACCTTGCTCTACCCAGCTACCCCAGCCTCACGGCATTAGACCCTGCAAGGCAAGATGAACTGTTTTGTGTGCGCCACCACAGTGTATTGCCAAGAACAAGGCTTATCTCATGTGCATCCTCTCCGAAACGAGTATTGCAGCCAGAAGCCTGACCCTACTCCACGCCTTATGGACTTTCTGATTTACTGCAACATACTCTTCTCTTCCCACTCCCTGCCAGTCAAGAGCTTATCAGGGAAAACAGATGCCTTGAAACTTGGGGCCCCTGTTCTCTGTTTCAGTGAAATTCCACTTGTGATTAGAAGGGAGGGGAAAAGATTACTTTAAATCACCTTTAAGCTCCCCATATTTCACAGCAGACAGAGGGCTAGCTTCACTTCTAATAGGCATTAAAGTGCCTTAAGGTATTGTGATGTAAGGCCAGTTATTTAGGAATGCTAACACCTTTCTGGCACAGGAATAGGCAGAGAGGGTCTTTAGCTCCTCTGCCATAACACGTATCTCTGAGATTAAAAGAACACAGAGAAAAAATACACCTTCTAAGGATATTTCTTTTACTGTTATTACTTATTCCTCTTTACAGTCTGCAGACAGCCCTTCTGCCATGGGGTTATAGTAGAAATAAAGGCTGGCTTAATCGTATTTACAGAGCTCTTAAGGAATAAATAACCCTATCTGCAACTCAGATATCTGAAGTGCTCTCTCTAAGGAGTCAGACAGGCAGGTTTCCCTACACAGAGCAATCCAAGACCATATAAAACAAGGTAGTGTGTATAAGGTACAGAAGAATGCAGCTGTGAGCTCAGGGATAGCACTCCTCATGCAAACACAGGTAAAGAAAAAGACATTTCCGCAGGACTTTTCTGCAGCCCGGAGAGGTGTACCCTGACCGCCTCTCTATCCACCTGCAAAGGCAACCCACAAACATAATTCCTGTGGCTGCATCCATCCTCCTACCCTCACTCATATGTACAAGTCTTCATCCCTGCCACTTAACACAGAAATGTCTCCTGCCTGCATGGTCTTCAACTGCAGAGTCCTGAATGAAAAGAAGGTAAGAGCCCTGAACACAGCCCTAGCCTCTCGGAAAGCCACTTACTCATTAGTGGTCTGAGAAAAGAAAAAATATCTCTCATACCTCGGAGTTTGGAGAGCCAGCCAGGCCTTGCCAAAGTCCAAATTTATCTGTAGTTACAGTCACTCCTTAAAATGGCAAGAGGACATATGGGTCAGAAAATCTACGCAGAGGCATCTGCTCATGCCCATAATGTTGTGCTTTATTTGCGATAACAGAAAACTAAGGTATGGGATAACCTTGTGGAGAGGTAGTGGTGTAAGAAATGCCCCTTGTGAATTCTCTGGGGAAAAGGGATCATCAGCAATACAAGAAGCTCAGATTGAAAGTCATAAAGCACAAAAGCAAAACTTTGGGTCTGGAGCTGTGCTTCAGTCTCCCCATCCCACCACATTCTGTGGCAGCGTGGGAGCGGGATGCCCAGGGTGCCCTGGCAGAAGCTCTTCAGCATCCCTGCATCAGGGAAAGGAGGGAGATTTTCCCAGAGCAGCTCTGAAGGGAATTGTGTACATTTGGGTGTGGGTGTGGAGGTGAGGGGGCTGAGGATAAGAAGGAAAGCAAGCAGATACAGATCTTCGTCCTGTGCAGTCATTAAAGAGAGACAGATGAAGTATCAGTTTCCTCCTCCTCCTTTACTTTCCAGTAACAGTTGTTGGAGCTGACCTAATTTCTGGTTTCCTTGGAAACCTTTTATTGTAATAGCGGGAGTTCTTCTAGTGTAACTAAAGAAAAACCTGTGAATAAAGAGATTTTGACAGTTCAGAGGGATTTGAGAGATGTGTGCGCATCCAGGTTTGCATGCACGTGCGTGTGCCTGTATCTATCTGTGCGTAGACTTGCACTCATCCTAGGGAGATTTCCAGAGGTTAGAAGTTTTCTTGGGAGCGTGCAATAGCTGAAGAGAACAGAGGGTGGCATGTTTGCCACATTTACATGCAGCAAAAGAGTACAGTAAAGGAAATACTGTACAGGAATTACAGTACAGGGAAAAGAGGAAGGAAATAAATGGATACAGGAGCAGACAGCTAAGCCCAGACCATATCCAATTTGATGTATCTCTGTTGTTAATGATAATTTTAACACTGAAGGTAATTTATTTTCCCCATTATTGTAATGTAATTCCCTGATGCCATAAGGGCTGATTTTACCAGTCTGAAAAATGCCTGGTCAGTTGTAATTAATTTCATTTTTAGAACTTTAAATGCAGGTATGTATTTTTTTCTGTTTTGTGGGGTTTTTGTGGTGTGGGTTTGTTTTGTTTTGTTTTGTTTTGCTTTGTTTTGTTTTGTTTTAAAGATAAAATTCTCACAGTCTGACCAGTTTATCAACATCTATATTGGGAAGCTAAATGTAACCCTGACAGTTTCCCTTTAAAGTGCAGCTATGTGAGAGACTGCAGCAGGCAAAAAGGAGATTGAAATTACATTTTCCAGAAAATTATGAAGCACATAAACCAAATAAATAAATTAGAGAAGACGACAGAACTGTTGGTTCTCAAGTCATTAAATTAAGATCCTTCTGAATAGTCAGCCAGGCTTTGTGAAACTGTTACCACAAACAAAGTCCTTTTAATCTGCAGGCACCCCCTTGGCATGCCTACTTTTCTTTAAAGCACGCATTCATTTTTTTTTCCAACCCACCAATCTATTTTAAGCACCAGGTTCACCTCACACGGTGTGACAGCGGCACGAAACAGACCCAGACCCGTCTGCAGTCGATGTTGGTGACTCACCGGGTAGGATGCTCCTTGCGTCCTTGAGCTCTCCTTTTCACTTTATTCTACGACTAATCACCACGGCTTGTTTAATGGGGAGCAGAGGGAAAGATAGATCCCAGAGGGACGGCGAGGGCTGGTCTGAGCTGGACCGAAGCGACCTCTCCCACCCCAGTCAGGGGTGCCACCAAGGAGTTAAAGCTCACGTCCACGGGCACTCACGTGGGAATGAAGTGGAACCTTTGTCGCCCCTTTGAGAAATCTTGGACTGTGTCCGACAGCAACCGACTCTTCTTTGTTTAGCAGCCAAATCCCCTCATTCCCTGGAGAGCTGATTAGCTTTTAACTTCATACCTTCACCAAATGAAAAAGACTCTCTTAAAATGTCTGGGGACCGGAGAGAGATGCTCACGTGGCCCAGATGCTGGCAGCATCCCCTGTCACTGGCCCTTGGAGGCACGTGTTCACTGACTGAGCCTGCTGTCTTCCCCCTGTCTGGGAGGAATTCCAGGCCACTCTGCTAATGAGCGACCAAAACCATCTCACAGCAGTCTCAGAAGGGGAACCGAGGGACCAGCAGCCCAGGAGAGGGCTGCAAGTAGAAGCTGCTGCCATGGTTATTGTTTTCCAGAGCCAGGGCAGTCAGCACTCAGGAGGGGGAAATGCTGCTACTGCAGCATTTTGACGTAAAATACATAGCAGAGACACTGAAACACAGACTTTTGGAGAAATTCTGTCATTAAACTCCTCTTTTTCTCAAAGCATATACTGCTGCTCTCCAAACACAAGATATTTTGGAGGAACACTTGTGCTGCTCCCTGGCATCCTGCAGCAGATCAGGGCTGAGAAGCTCAAGCTGTAAGTAGCGATTGCAGCTGCTGGTCCCAGGAACTGTGACTGCAGAAGTCACCATCTGGGAGATCATCCTGAATGCCACCAATTTGCTTATTTTGGACTCCAGCAGAGTGTATCAAATCAGTTTTCCTGACCTCAAGGGCTGGGAGGTGCATTCCTAGGTTTTGGCTGTGGGTCTGGCTGCTGTGATACTTTCCAGGCAAATACACCTTGAATTTTGCTTCCCAGTTTGTAACTCTTCATGCTTGTGATTTTATCTGAGGAGTTACATAGAAATAAAAACTTGTATTATATAATAACAAAAAGTAAACATACACGTAAAATATGTACTATTTACATATATCGGCATCTATTACATACTATATGAAATGCACAAACATTATACATAACTATATGTAAAGTTTAAAATATATATTATTTAATAAAATCTCTATAAAATTTCTATAATAATAAAAACATATTCTCTGTGTGATTGTGTGTGTGTGTGTGTATGTGTGCACCTGCACTTGTGCACTCATGCTTTGAAACCAATCATTTTACAGGGAATAGAACTTCTTAGCAAATTCATGAGGAGACTGGGATGACAGTTCCGGGTGGGAACTACAGGCAGTGCCTAAACGCTGCATTGTTGGCATCCCCTTTACCATTCCTAATGACGTAACAGACATCAAATGCACAGCTTCTGAGGAAACTGAAATTTCTTGGGAGGAGGAAGATCCCCCTGGCACCTTCATTGTGAGAGTCAAACTGGAAAGGAAAATCCGAGCAGCAGTGCACCAAGCCCAAAGAGCTCCGACAGAAGCTGGTATTGCTGGTCCTGCTCTCTGAGCGCAGGGTAGGAAAATCACCACAGCTGGGGAAATAGCGATAAACAGGGACAGCAGCTGCGGCACGACGTGTGCACAGAAACCTTTTCAGGGTAATGTGTGATAAAAGACTTCAAATTTCCTGGGCAAGCTGCCTAACTGCACAACTAGTTCCGAGAAGTCCTGTCAGCGAGAGAAAACAGCTACGGAATTGCCCACGTTTAGCCCTTCTACGTAAAAGCAAGAAGTGAGTTCTGCCTCTGAAACTCATATTTTTTAAGAAGCCAGTCTGGTTAAGAACATTTGAGGTAATGAAGAAGCAGTTGCAGCCACACACCACTCTGGGTACTTCCTGAGGCAGATGCGGGTCCCAGCGCAGAGCCTGCTGTGTTGAGAATCACTGCTGACAAACCAAGCTTTGCCCATAACCAAACGCGGCATGTAGCCCCTTAATCAGCAGTGAGGATTTCACTCCACTGTTGCAATTCAGTTCAGAAACTTTCAGGTGTCTGTGCCCACCGTAATACAGTCCATAAATGGCCTTTTTTGGGATGTTTTTCTAAAGGTCACCTAAGTCAGGATCTAAGTGTCATTGAGGTGAAGTGAACTTGGTCTGCTGAGAATTTTGCCTCTCAGGTCTTGGAAGACATGACATAAATGACCACATCCCCTGGGCAGCATGGTGAGTTAGTGGTTGACATTCCATCCTGAGGTGGAAGAAGTTTCCCTGGGTGCAGAGGAGCCCCAAGAGTGCCTGTGCTGTACTGCATGCTCTGAGGCATTAGGTTTGCGTCCAGCGCTGGGGTCCCCAGTACAGGAAAGACATGGAGCTGCTGAAGCAAGTCCAGAGGAGGCCACAAAGTTGGTGAGAGGGCTGGAGCACCTCTCCTATGAGGACAGGCTGAGGGAGTTGGGCTTGTTCAGCCTGTAGAAGAGAAGGCTCTGGGGAGATCTAATTGTGGCCTTCCAATACCTGGAAAGGGCCTACAGGAAAGCTGGAGAGGGGCTGTTTATAAGGGCATGGAGTGATAGGACAAGGCATAATGGGTTTAAACTAAAAGAGGGGAGATTTAGATGAGATATTAGGAAGAAATTGTTCCCTGTGAGGGTGGTGAGGCACTGGAACAGGTTGCCCAGAGAAGCTGTGGAGGCCCCCTCCCTGGCAGTGTTCAAGGCCAGGTTGGATGGGGCTTTGAGCAACCTGGTCTAGTGGAGGGTGTCCCTGCCCATGGCAGGGGGGTTGGAACTAGATGATCCTTGTGGACCCTTCCAACCCAAACCATTCTATCATTCTGTGAGTCTATGATTCTATACTGAGGGCATCATTTGGCAGCTCTGGTAGATAAGTCCTGGGACATGAAAGTTGCTGTATGTGTGATGCCTGGGCAGCCACTGCAAATCTTTCTCTCCAGCTGATGTTCTCTGAGGGTGGATACAAATCCTTCCATTCCCCCTACTGTGAAGGCCCACTTCTGTTGATCAGGGCAAATGTTACTTAAAACAAGTTGTGCAGAGTGTTTCTAGATCCTGACAACAGTAGACCAGGAATCCTGTCTCCAGGAGACGGTATACCTGTGGCACTGCTGCCTGATTCTGCTATGTGATATAGGAGGACACCTCCCATGAAGCCAACCTCCTGACATATCAACAGAGGCTTGTGGTGATCTGAACAATTAGCCAGACCCTTCTCCAGGCTCTGCTTCATGGACTTAACAATACTGGGGACCAGACCCTGCGGGGCACAGTGCAGGTTGATGTGTCCAAATCCAAGTCTCTTGCCAAGACATGGAAGAGAAGCCCAGCCACATCCCCATGAGCTGCTACTTTTAAATGATTTGGTGTTTATGTTTCTTTCTTGCCAGGATCATTCTGGTGCCATTAGACACAGAAGAAAAAAAATACATCAATGAAAGAGACACTTGATAGCCCAAGAAATATTCTTTTAACCTTCTGTTACAAACAGAGAATAAATGGAGCGTGTTTATAAGGTAAACAAAACCATCAGCAGTATCTTTTACCTCTGCCCTCACCTTCCTCTCCCCAGATGCTTTACCTCCTTCTGTCCAGATCGTATGCCTTCACAGGATATGCGCCAGGAAGAGGCTACCGACTCGTGCTACCGCTTCAAGCAGTCCTCGGCAGGAGGTCGAGGCAGATGTGAGGTGCAGGTAAGACAGCTGTTAGAGACCTGGGGTGCTGGCAAATGGAAACTCTCATTCCCTTACTCCAAGGGGAAAAAAAGAAAAAAAGAAAAAATAACAAACCCACATTGTGTATTTTGTACTTTATATTTAATATAATCCTTTCCAAGCCTGGATCTGGCGGCTCTTTGTATGACAGGGCTGGGCAATCTGCCTCTGACAGTGCCCAGTAGTGGAGTTATAGGATGGAGAAAGGAAAGAGAAGATAAAACAGCTTGATCCTTCTCCTGATTTCTCCCAGCTTTTTCTAGTCCTGGCTTTCTGAACTAGCTGTTGAAACAAATAGTGGATTTTAATGGACTTTTCTTCTATGAATTTCACTCCTTCTTTAGTTTGGCCTGTACATCATCCTTCGGTAACGACTCTTGCAATTTTAATTTTGTGTCGGATGATTAAGTATTGCCTACATTGTCTCATCCTTGTATCCAAGCAAATTTTGTTGGGTGGAACCTCTGTAAAATACGACAAGAAATAGTGAATCATTGCTCCCTATTCACCGTCTCTGTAACATTCAGGATTTAATGCACCTCTACAAAACTCTCCCTTGGGTATTACTTTCTGAGCATGAAGGGTGGAAGCGAATCTTATCTACTTAAATCTCTCCTTAGGGGAAGACATTCCTTACCATTTATCATTCTGTTTGTCATTTGCTGTCTCATTTAGTTCCATTATGTGCTTTTATAGAAGGGAATGCAAGAGGGAGACAATCAGAAGTTAATGTAATACTGTAGAGGTGGATACATCATGCACTTATCGAGAACGACTCCTCTTGTCTTCCATGGTAACTGACTTAGAGCTTTTGCTACAAAAATGGGTGAAAAAGATACCAGAGATGACAATCGTTACACTTGATCTTCCAATTGCAGTAGTTTAACTGGAGCACTTAAATCGTGCAGCTGCAGATTCATGCTTTACGTGTAAACTTGCGCTCGGGAAACCACGTGTCATGAAAATGCAAAGCACGGCATTGCCAGCCGCTCTAGGGGAGTGATTGTCCCACTCTACACTGCGCTGGTGCGGCCTCACCTCAGGTACTGTGTGCACTTTTGGGTGCCACAGTACAAAAAGGACATAAAACTATTGGAGAGTGTCCAAAGGAGGGCAACCAAGATGGTGAAGGGGCTAGAGGGGAAGACAGATGAGGAGAGGCTGAAGTCCCTTGGCTTGTTCAGCCTGGAGAAGAGGAGACTGAGGGGAGACCTCATGGCGGCCTACAGCTTCCTTATAAGGGGAGTGAAGGGGCAGGCGCTGATCTCCTCCCTCTGGTGACCAGTGATAGAACCTGAGGGAACGGCATGGAGCTGCAACAGGGGAGGTTTAGGTTGGAGATCAGGGAAAGGTTCTTCACCAAGAGGGTGGTCAGGCACTGGAACAGGCTCCCCAGGGAAGTGGTCACCGCACCGACCTTGGCTGAGTTCAAGAAGTGTCTGGACAATGCTCCCAGTCATCTGCTCTGATTGGGCTGGTCCTGTGTGGAGCCAGGAGCTGGACCTGATGATCCTTATGGGTCTCTTCCAACTCAGGATATTCTATGATTCTATGAAAATGCAAGTAAGAGGAGACAGCAGGAATCTGGTGCATGCTTGAGCATTGGCCATGAAATGAAACAAGCTGCACCCTCAAGAATTTCCAGCTGTTCCCTTCATTTTTACTGGAAATCCGTGGTTACTTATTAAAGCAACAGTAGCACAAGGTAAATTTTGAACGGATCATCTCTTGAGATAAACAGTAAGAAGACCAAAACTCAGCCAGTCACTTGAGTGTAATTTACTGAACAGCTTTCAAAGCTAAAGTGTTCAGTGGCAGGAGTAAAATTCTTTCGGGGTAGGAGGTGAGTTCTTCTTTCAAAAGACCGTGAGGATGTACCAAAAGCCTGACTCCTATAAAAGCTTAAATGTAGCCATGGTGGGGCTGTGAAGAGAGTCATCCTGGACCTGCTGGAACACACCCAGACACCTCAGTAGCATCAGAACTCCACTGAGTGCCGAAACAAACGTGGACATGACTTGATTGCTGTGGACTACCTCAGAGTGGGAAATTAATACCCTTTGATTTATTGATAGTGCTATAATCCTGTGACCAGGTTCCTTACTCATTTACATCATATATAGCTATTGATATTGGGGCAGGACAGAAATCCTTCAAATCTGATTTGCCCTGGCAGCAATCACAACACGTAGCTCACAGATGTGACTCCGGATGGCTCAGCTGAGTCTAAGCAACTGCTCAGAGTAATTCTCCTCATGAGCAAGTTTAGGGAGCAGAAGGGAACAGACTTAGCAAGGAGTCCTCACTGCCTGCCCGTTTATCCTTCCTTATAGCAGCTGGTGAATACACTCTGTGTTACTTGTGTAACTAGTCATGAAGTATATACAGCCTTTCTGGCAGCGAAGGAGGTGGGTGCTTACCGAAGTTCTCACAGAAATCAGAGGGCAGTGCTGACCAGCTGACAAAAGGTGGGGTGAGAGGGGAAGGCCCAGAGCTGCTTTTTCTTTCTGCATCACAGTGTATGCAACAGGTTCACCGTAAATGTCTACATCTCACATTTTTCTGACCTGATACATTTGCCACTGGGTGAGAAATCTAACGAGTTGGCACAAGAAACATCCAACCGCAAGACGAGCGCTGCAGGAACAAGAGACCCGCTGGCTGCAGACTCACCTCCACCTGTCAATGAGTGCGGTACAACAAACCCTGCCAGCAGACAGGAACGTGGTGATCCAACCTACAATGGGCTTGCAGATATCTACAGATTTTTGATGTTCTGGAATTGAAAGAAAAATCCCTTTCTGAGCCAGGAGTGCAACCACAATGATCAAAAAACAACCTCTGTGCTGACCACTTCATGACCAGAAAACAATCACTTTGGGAACAAAACAGTGAGATTTATTGCAAACACAGTAGTAAGTTTATGTTCTTCTATGGAGATGGCAAATTAGTTTTTCCTGACACTGCATTACTGACCTCTCTGCACACTGTGATAGTTATACACAAATTTTAGAGCAGTAACCAAAACAGTAGTTGTTTTATTTTTTTTTCCTGATACAAATGCCAAATATCACAGCCATAGACATAAGCAAAAATTTGTTCCAAATAAATATGTATGGAAAGATCTTTGACAGCTTGATAACAGATTTAAACACAGTAATTATTGTATAAAGGGTTTAACAAATGGTATTACTGCTAGCAGAATAAGCATCTCCAGGGAAAAGAGGACTGAATACATAATCTGGTAATAGATTAAATATATATATAAAATATACTCAGTTTATTGCATGGATAGATAAATATTAACATATTTGTGCACATAACTGAGAATGAGGCACTTATTCAGGTTAGTATAAACAAGGCCACTTGTTAAGTAGAAGGGAAAATGTTAATAAGCCTCCAAAACATTTTGCTGAAATTTAAAACCTTGAAGCCATAACAGAAAAGGCATGCTGTTACAGATGGATTTATAGTTCACTGAATTGTAAGAAATCCAATTTCTTAAGAATGGGACAAATCCGGCAGGCCTCACTCAAAACACTGGGATTTTTTTTTCCCAGCCAGAGGACTTTGATATCTGACTCACGAATCTTACTCATGCCTGTGCAGCTTTTCACTGTTTGCTTTGTGTTTTTCTTTGCTATCATCAGTTTGCATTATTATTTTATGTATTGTTAGAAAAACATTCGTCTGATAATCCCCATCAACCTGAACATTTTACAGAGTTGTAATCAGACGCTATTCAAAGCCGTGATTGAGATGTTTACCGGGCTAAATATTCGGCTTGTAGAACACATGGGTTTGGATGTGAGTTTATAAAAAGAAATAGTAATTAAAAAAAGATTTTGCCTGCAAGCAACTTTAATGATATTCCAGTCTGTTAAAACTCAAAAGCAGAAAAATAGCTCTACTGATAAACACCTAATTTCTGTTTTATATATATATTTTTTAAAAAAGTTCTTCTCTGCTTATACAAAACAGGCATTTTATAAATATTAAAATGTTCTATTATTTACATGTGTCCCATTTTACTGTAGAATCATTGACTGCTATTATCCAAACATGCAGGTTCTAGGAGACAAATTCTGCATTTCTCTTATCATTGTGACTTCACATACAGGTACAAAGGTAAATTTGATCTTAGGTTACATTCGCAACTCAGTTGTGAACTTAAACTAAACACACAAAGTATCTGTGGGTTAAGTCTTTGATCAATCTTGCACGCATAATACATGGATCACAAACCCAGCAACTTCATTAAAAGAGTAAATTAATGTCAGGTGACTAGGGAAAAGGTCTAATGCACTGGGCACGTATTGTGGATAATTGTTTCAGGCTAGTACTCAGATTAATTAAAATAAAAGATGACTGCATGATTTTAATAATGGAGTTTGACCCATGGGTTGCTGCAAACATCCTTCAATTAAGCAGTCTGAATCACAGTCTTCAGAAAACCTAGAAGAGGTAGGACAAATTCTGACCTGATTCATTGGGTGAAAAACTGACGAAATCTTATTAAATGAGTGAAGTCATAACAATATAAATCCGGAGCAAGAGATATCAGCGTGAGTCCCTCTGTGGGCATATTCACACTGTACCATGAATCATAGCACAGATGTTCCCTGGCTAGTAGACCTCAACGTTTCTGAGCCTTTAAGGCTCAGATGATGGTGGTGCAGAAGTACTAAGTCAGGTTTATCTGTGTTGACAGAGCAGCACAGGCCAGGAAACTTTTTGGATGGATTTTTTAGTTCAGAGGCAGCATCGTGTGCTTGCAGCCAGGCTGCCTGCAAGTTAGACCCTATTCAGTTAGCTCAGATCTCTGCAGCGTGGTCCCCAGAATACCAAATGCTGAACATAGTTAGGGGGCTGCCTGCACCCACCACAGGATGATGGAAGGGAACAGGTATTTTAGCAACAGTCTCAACAGCTTGATTCTGATTTTATATAGTTTATACAGTTTAACCCCATCAACTTGAAATGCCTTATTTGTATTTAACGCTGGTGTGACAGATGGGAGAATCTGCCCTGCAGGTTAGGTATTTTTCATGGGCAAGCATTTGGCAGGATATCTTTGGGGCAGAACAGGTCCTGTCTGGATAAGAACTGACATGGGACACTGCTGATCCAAACTTCTGTGGAACATCATGCTGTCATGTTACCTAAATCAAGATTGCCGAGAGAAAATTAGAATTACTCTTGCAAAAGTAGTCACTTCTTCAAAAATGCCCAACAGTGACCCAGCATGTTCGTTAAGATGTGCTATGATTATACAGTGATAAATGCTACTTGATTCAATTCAGTGTTATTTTTTTCCTCACTTTGTTGCCATTTAATATGGCAACCGACAATCACATGCTGGATTCAGTATTGTGATTCCTAGGCTCAGTTCAGGCAGAACCTTGTCCTCTGCATTTTCAATCTAATGCTATCATCTTCTCTAGGTACTGAAATACTAATGCTTGCATTTCACAGCAGTGGATGTACACTAAGAAATATAATTTACCTTACAACACTTCCATGATCCATTATAAACTTAAAAGCATCCAGTTTCTGTGAAAAACAAAATTATTTCTGGATTTGTTGCATTCTTTGGCTTTATATAAACATAAATAAGGAAAAAAATTCTCAGATTAAATAGCTGAATAAGAATTTGCAGAAAAGAGTACCTATTGCATCCTGTGACATGCAACTGATTATAATGTTACGCTGTCTAATCTAGCTGTTGTTTGAAAAAGTTCGGTTACATATAAGTAAAAAAAAATAAAAATCACTGGTATAGCTTAAGCAAAGTCAAAAGTTTATAGGAGGGAGGATTCATGCCAAAGGCATTTCATCACCTTTCGGACTAATCGTAGACATAGAGTTCTTTGTGAGAAACAGTACAAAATTTAACTGAAGAGGGTAAGGATTCCTCCTCTCAAGTATTCTGTGTTTCCGAAGAAACAGATTTCCTCTCTTATTGCAGACAGGATATATAGCACCCTTGGATAGTTTCTTCTACATTTCTGAAATGTCAGAAAATACAAAAACAAACCAAAAATCTCTCCCTTACAATGCAGTTCCTTGAGTTGCTGCTTAGATTAGTGCATGATACAGGGATGTCAGGATTGCCTTTCCTGCAAAGTGGGAGATTCATATGGATTCTTCTATTGTTGATAATGGCACCAAGAGTTCAGGATAAAAAATTTCAACTACACCTAAAAGCATATGAACTTTTTATACCTCATGAGTCACCATGATCTGCTGCTAACAAAGTGCAGTTCAAGTGTTTTTTTGAGGCACTCTGGAGACTCTGGCTTGAACCCTGTGATCTTGGAATCAAACCTCCGAGCTGTCGCTGGTGTAATTATACGGTAGCATCATTGGTTCGTTGCTGCCCGACTCCTTCGTGGCTTCCTTCTTCTCAGAATTTCGTTTCCATTTTAGCAGCAAAATGATGACTGCAATTAAGCAGACGGCAAGGAAAATGGCAGCAGCTCCACCAATGATTGTGACTATGCTGACTCCCGCATTTTGGTTATTCAGTTCCCTGGGGAGAACGCCATTGACTGCAACTTCTCTTTGAGGAACCTGTTTCTTGCTGGTGCGATCTAGTGCTATGTGCTGTATGTTTGTGCCTCGGTTGTTTCCTGCTCCAATGTCTTTTGCAAGTTCTGGGGCCTGATCAACTCCCCTTTTCTGACGTCTCTGTGTGGATGCTCCTGGGGTCCCACCACTGAAGACAGAGTGGTACTGGTGCTCCACACTTCTTTTGCCAATTCCGCGGTTAGAATTCTCTTTTGAACGTACAGTGTAGATTGTATGGACATACCACTCCCTACCCAAAGACACCTAGAAAGATACAATTTTTTGTATTTAAACACACACATACACAATCTGGACAGCACTGTGCACAGAGGAAATCGATCACTGTTCTGAACTGATTGCCTGGACAAGTACTTTCAAAATCATGCACAGATAACCCCCCCACTATGTGCCAATGTGCACCAGATGAGTCATGTTTTCTGCCAAAATTTTAAGAGAGGGTCGTCTCCATTCGTCTTCATGGCCAGGATCTATGGCTTTCAGGTGCAGATGAAAAAGCATAACTTGGCATTTTTTTGGTAGATGGCCATACGAAGAACCTCAGCTGTAGACAGGCCAAAGAAAAGGACCTTCCAGGCCCAACGTGCCAGCTGAATAGGTCCTGGCTGTGCCTCTATCTTAGCATAAGAAATCAATTTTTTACTGTGAGGATGGCTGAACATTGGAACAGGGAGGCTGTGAAGTCTCTATCTTTGGAGACAGTCAAAATCCAACTGGACACGGTCCTGGGTAACCTGCTCTAGTTGACTCTGCTTTGAGCAGGGGGTTGGAAGAGACAGATCCAGGGGTCCCTCATTCTGTGATTCCATGATTCCTCGTTTCTGTGAGATGATGCTATTTTGTCTGAATTTTGTCTTGTCTATTCTGGATACATAATAAATTTAGACTCCATAAGGTCCAGTAGGATTGTCTGAATACTTTTGTAAAGCTACTGGCTGATAATTTCAGGGATTGCATCCAAGTTCTGTTATCATGTGAAATAGCACATTTTTTCACCTTACTCTTATTTTTCTGAGTCTTTCTCAGGACATACTTCTGCTTCATATTCTCATTCATTTGACAGAATAAGGACAAAAAATTGCTGCATTATTGGAAATGGATTCTTCATATAAAAAATAAGATTTCATTTTCATGGGAACAGCTTATGAAACCCTTTTTATACTGGTAAGTAGGCTGTTTTCTTAAATATTCCATTGCTTACAATGGGACCTTTAATACTGAAGTGGCCAGGAGTAGGATTAAAGTCTCCTCCATATTTTTTCTACTAGTTTATACACTTGAGTTTTGCAGGCAGTTTTGAAAACACTAAATAGATAAATACTGAAGAGACAACTCCTGGCTGGGTTATATAGATCAAAGGGATGAATGCATGCAGCTGAAGAATTATATTGAATTAAAAAGTAGTTGCACCCTTTAGATGTCAATTTCTAGGCTTTCCAGTGCTTTGGTGTTTCACAGTGTGCCAGTTTGTGAGAAGAGAATTGCACAGAAAATGCTGAGTATCAATTAGATCTTGAAGTTCACTACAGATGCTTATGATTCTCTTGTTTTCTCTTTGACAAGTGAGATAGGAAGCAACAAAACAACACTGCGTAGCAAGAATCTTAACAAGTTCTTAGAAGAAATGCATAAGAGTAATTTGTATAATTTCTGGTTAGACTATGGAATTAGGCAAGAGAAAATTATAGTAACCACTCAGGAATCTTTTGATAAGTGCTCCATATTTTATATCTAAAAATTTTTAAGCATTTATAATCCAGTTTGACCGTCACTGGAATCAGAATAAATCTTTCTATTGGCTTCAGTATGACTTACTGTTAACAACACCTCTTGTGCAAGAGTGTCTTTCTTGGGTCACTACTCTTACCAATAAGCTACAGAAACCATACCTGAAATAGGGGAGTTGAGTCTACTTTAAATCCATCAGAGCCTGGCTGTTTAACTAAAGGAATTGCTTCAGGATCATCTATTGCAAGTTTTGCATTGAAAAGCACATTTCCAAAGCTTGTGGCTTGTGTCTCCGGTTGAGCTTTGTCCTACATGGTCATGAAGAGAAAACCAGAAAGTTTGTAAAACATATTATTTTCTTCCAGGAAAAACAGTTCCAGTATTTATACACAATGTATAAATTGTGTCATTCACACATGCTATTTTATGCAATCCAGAGTAATATCAAGACAAAAGACATAAGAAGCAATTGTGGTCACATCTGACTTGTACTAACTTCTATTTAATCTCTTGCCTGAGGACTTTTCTTTTTTTTTTTGGTGGAAATAAAAGGAGGAAACTCTAGCCAACAACCATAGGTACATACGAAAGATAGAAAAATGTGGTCTGAAATAAAAGTAAGACTATTTCCCAGTTTAAAGAAGCTACCTTTCATTTCTATTAACAGAGATTCATATAAATTAATTTAGCTAATCGGTTTATCATCTTAGAGTTAACTCTCTAAAAGTTGGGCATCTAGTCTGCAGTCATCTAGGCTTACTCTATAATTATTTTCAGAATGGAAACAATCTCTTAGATATTCTAAGACAGCTTTAAGATCTCTTTCCCTATTGACTATAGAGACAACCTGAGTGACTAACTCTACATTGTACCCTAATTTTTGGGTGGCTAAAGGTGAAAAAAATTCCAATCCTTAAGTTGCTTGTCTCCTAAGACTCTCTCTATGGTCAGTGGAAGCTGACAATGTGGAGAAAAAGCCTATCTTGGGATTCTAACTTAAGTCAAACTCTAAATGATGAGAGTCCCTCGAAGGATTACGAATATAACCAGGAGGGAGACAGGTAAGATATTGCCTTCATCAGTTCATGTTAGCCTGGAGTTCGACTAAAAAAAAATGGTGCCATTGAGAACACTTTAAAGAACAATGGCTTTTGGATAAAAAAGAAGTTAGAGGAAAAAAACCCAAAAAACATATGAGCATCCTCCCAGAATTAGAACACTTACCACAATCTTAAATCTGTACAGAAGGGATGGAGAATCAGCAAGGCACCCATATTCAGTGTTGGATGGATTATATTTGGGTACATATCCATCAGCTCCTGTGCACAGGAAAACCTTCTCGATGCTACAGTAGAAGGAATCACCCAAATTCTGCACTGGATCCACCATCACCCGACCATATATGATATCACCTGTAAGCAGTGCACACAGTTCACATCCTAGTACACTGGAACATCTTGCACAGTACTGAGGCTAAATTAATAAGCCCAATCAAGAAGCTTAGTGCAGCGTAATGTGCCTATATCCTATATCCAAAGACACCTTGCTACCCAACTTCCTCTGAAGGCTGTGATCAGAGTGTACGTTCTTCCTTGCACTCTGAGCCACATAACAGCAGTAGGTGGCCATTTACTCTTGCTATATAACCTGAACTAGTTCAGTGGCTGCTTTAAATTCTGGACTATACTGGGCTCTTCATTCAAAAAGTGACTTAAAGAAACATTATGTACTCCTCTGCACCAGACCAGGGTGTAGGTTTTGGCCCCCTGACAATGCACTTTGTTGAAGAGATGTTCTTTTTTATGCCAGCAGAATCCTGTTCAGGCTGCATAAGAGTTTACTTACACTTGGTCAGACTGATGGCATTTAATACTGTACAAGTGACAAGAACATCATGAAAAGTCACAGAGACATTTTCTGAGACGTGGCTCCCTACTGTGTAATTGCATTTCAGCTATCTGATAATGTTGAGATAAGACATGCTTGCCAGGCCTGTACATATAACCTGGGACATTGCTGTGCAGACAAGAGAAGTGTATTGTGTGCAGTGGTCAGATACATGGACAGAAAGTGGTTGGGAAGGCTGAGAATTTGGAGAAGGAAATGAGAAATTTTGTGTTGCTTTTTACAACAATTTGGAGCAACGGTAGACTTTGAGAGAGACCAGGTACCTGCTGTTCAAGAGACTGGTGCAAATGCATCACAACAGACAGCTGTGTATTCAAGGTGCTGGCACTCCAATAAATAGGCGAAAGAGACACACAAGTCAAGCAGAGGAAGGAAGCGACTCCTTAGGTTCACTAACAGACGTATCAACTGAATCAGTCTTCCCACCCCCAGCCTATGTGGTGCAGGGCAGGAGGAAGGGAGGAAGCCTTGATGCTCTACAAGCACTGTTCAGCAACAACCAAAACCTTGGCATGTTACCAACAGTTTTAGCTACAGATGCAAAGCGCGGCACCACATGGGCTGCTGTTGAGAAAGTTATCTCCATCCCAGCCGAACCCAGTACACTTACCAACTGTGATATATTCACTAATCAATGAGAAATGTTCTTAATATGAGACAATGCTTATAAAGTGATCAGCTTATGAGTACCTTAAGTACCAGTACTGTAATCCTCACACCTAACAGTTTCAGTGCAGACTGGCCAACATCTCTGATGTAAACTGTCAGGTAGGAAAGGCAAATGCAAAAGAACACAAGCAGTAAGCCCACGCCCTTACTCCTTTCTTGTTTAGACTGAAACAGGATCCTGGCAGTGCAGAGCAGAACACGTTAAATACGCATGATCTGTGCACAATTATACCTTCTGAGAAAGCAACATCACTTTCTTGCCCAAAGCCCATTGAGCCATCGGATAGCCACAGTGTCTTTTTGGAGAGGAGGAACATCTGGGTGTTCAAGCTGAACTCAGCAGCCACTGGGTCACTGACCTAAAACACAACAGCGTATGGGTCTTCAATAAGGATTCTTTAATGACTCTTAAAACACAGCTTGATCTTTTCCCAATGTGCATTATTTATCAACTCCACACATGTAATAATACAGTTTAACCAAAAAGATTTTTTTGTACTAGACATATATTGCTATGTATTTTACATGTATACAATCTTTGTGTCATCTGCCTCTGTGATATTTGATATTGATATTTACTAGGATTCTAGGTTAGTTTCTTCCTATCACAGTTTTCCAAATCTCAGCCAAGGAGGTGCCCTGGGAAACTTATTTATGTGTGGGGGTAACATGAGGAACATATTTCCCTCAATAACTCCCTCAGACTCATAACAGCCTGTTTTCTCTATCCCATTTTCATTCTTACACCCAAGTCCCACCTCTGCTTCTGATCCTCTGCCAATTATTCAAAAACACACATTGCTGAGGACTTATCTGCAAGTATCAGTTCTTCTGATGTGCTGCAGGACAGCTGGGTATGTATAACAGATCATGCATACGAAAATGCACCAAATCACATGAACATCTTTTTATGCTAATATTTTTCTTTATGTATTTGACAGAGTTATCAACGGTTCTTCCTTGATTACATTACATGACTAAAATAAATCAATGCTATCAGTGGCAGGTTCTCAGTGGAATACAGAACATAAGTCAGAAGGCAAACTATACAGGAACACGCCATAACAGAAAGGCAAGAACACAGTGAACAGAAGAACTGGTGAGAGGTCAGAGTTCAAAAAGTTGCAGCGTACCTGAGGAAACAATCTGGAAGATGCACACATGGGGGAAAAAAAAAAAAGATAAAAGAACAAGGGGCCACCAAGCAAAAAATGCTAACATATATGTGAATTTATGCATATCTATGTATATGTGTGTGGAAAGGAAGGAAGAAAAACAGAAACGAAAACATTCCTGCTGGCTCATGAACAAGGGGCTGCTGGAATCAGGTACAATAGTATCAACAGAAACTACTGCTGCAAGTTATACAGCTGACACATTTATTCTTCTTCAAATCCCTTTTTCACAACAGTCCCAAAACTATCAAAGCAACAGGATTTGGCAAGAAGAATGTATAGCTGAAATATTTTTTAGAAACCCACTGCTACTCTTCAGAAAGAGGAACCCTACCCCCATTGCCTTTTCATGGAAATAACAATTTGAAAAAAAATAATTTCCATTCTCTTTGGAATGCTTCCTTCTAAATGCCTGGGATTCAGGCTACTGGATTGCAGCCCCACAACTCCAAATACCTGACTGACACAACTGGTTTCCAGCTGGGGTTCTGAAAGAGAATCAAGCCTGGCCTCTTCCTGGGCAGGGTAAATGCCCACTGAATAGGAAACAAGAAGCATGCGTTCAGCTAAAGGCACTGTTTACAACAGCCACACAGTTTACAACAGCGGTAGGTATTCTGCCTATTTGCAATGCCCTTGACCTCTGTGTATGGATGATCTGGGGACAATGCAGATCACTCATGGTAGACATCCCCACCTCCATGGGACCAAAGCCCCTGAGATACTTGGTACTTCAAGAAGCAGAAAGCTCTTGAGACCAGTCCATCCCAGGGCAGGAAGCATCCTGATTATGGAAGTGCTTCTGTCAGGAAACAGTCATGCACATTTAAGGAAAGGAGATGCTGAAAGGACCAGGATAAAGCAGAGCTTGGAGGCTGAATGCTGTTCATGTTCACGAAATCCCAGAGTGAGACAGCGGTAATAAAATACTCATTAGTGTTCCAGGCTACCTGCTTCCCTCTTCAGGGGCCAAGGAGAGAGGAAAAAGGAGATGCCCAGATACACGTTAACAAAGGAAATGTTGAAACAAAATCTCTAGAGGTAAGACACCAAATATATTGTCTTCTTGATGTTTGGTTCTTAAACTGGTCCCTCACTCATGACAGTGAAAATAATTGTGAAGAAAATTAGAATAAAAAGTCTCCCAGAAAATTAAAAACTTCATATTAAAAAGCCCAAGAAGACAATTCAGTATAGCAGCTGGAGCACTAGACTAAGAATTGGGAGAAACAACTCTTGTCGTGCCCCATCATTTCATCATTATACTTTACAGTCGAAGTCATTTTGGTCCATTTGCGACACCTGCACTCACTGACTTCATAGAATCACACAATGGTTTGGATTGGAGGGGACCTTTAAAGATTACCTAGTTCCAGCCCCCCTGCCATGGGCAGGGACACCCTCCACTAGACCAGGTTGCCCAAAGCTCCATCCAACCTGGCCTTGAACACTTCCAGGGAGGGGGCAGCCACAACTTCTCTGGGCAACCTGGTCCAGTGTCTCACCGCCTTAATTGTAAAAAAGTTATTCCATACGTCCAATCTAAATCTACCTTCTTTCAGTTGCCCCTTGTCCTGTCACCACAGCCCTTGATAAAAAGTCTTTGTCTTTCTTATAAGCCCCCTTTATATTTTGAGAGGCTGCAATAAGGTCTCCTTGGCTCATTCTCTTCTCCAGGCTGAACAGCCGCAACTCTCTCAGCCTTTCTTCATAGGAGAGGTGCTCCTGCCCTCTGAATATTTTTGTGGCCCTCCTCTGGGCCCTCTCTAACAGGTCCACGTCTTTCTTGCACTGGGGACCCCAGGACTGGATGCAGTTGGCCTGTGCAAGGTATCAGGCATTTCCTAGTCTAAGGACCAGTGTTACAGTCTGACCTTCCATGCTCACTTCTCTGTCTTTTCTTATTTCTAAAACAATAGACAGCAGTGCTTATTCAAGCAGTGCTCAAGTGCTAGGTATTGCCTATTGAATTTGTGCTACTGTGCTGCCAATAATTGTTGCTTTTTTTGGACCTCCTTTAAGTCCACATAGTCTTTCAATCTATGATCAAAGGGTACAATATCATGGACCACAGAATTTCCTGAATTCCCTTTACTATGAGTATCTCAAGAAAAAGAGTTGGTCTTGGTTTGAAAATTGCTGGTGGTAGGGGACTAACTGGCCACAGTCCTTGGTGATTATGACACTGTTGCAATTTTGCACCTTATCCCTATTTTGAATCGATGTACCTGAGACTTCCACATACGGTATTATTAAAGGTTTATCAGATATAATGGCCCTTAGAGTATCCATTTATTTTTTCCTAGGCAGTTCTTAGCCTTAGTCATAGTTCTTCATTTTTACTCATAGGCTTCTTCCAGGTAAGAGTTAGATTTCTCCCTAAGCTACTTTGCCCATTTTGCAATGATTTTTGCAGCTCTTTTGAACTTTCTTTGAATTATGAACATCTTCTTGTTTATACTAGGACGAGACACAAACTCTGGTTCAGCACTGCCATGAATTGCTTTAGAGTTCCTAGAAGCAGATTAGAAATGCCAAACAAAAGCTGAAGTGCTCAACAAGTATAAATTCCCCTCAACCCCTACATTCAAACTTTTTCAAAATGTTTTGCTGGTTAACTCTGAGAAGGCAGGTTTCGTGTCAGATCATATATCATCTCTCTGCTTTGCCAGGACTTAATGCCATATCGGGAATCATCTGTCTCCCACAGCTGGCATAATGCCAAATGAAAGCATAAAGACTGCATGCATTCCCTTGTGTATTCTGGCTAATTCAACAGAAAAGTGATTGTGTATCCCTGACTGATCCAGATCGGATTTATACTGTAAGATGATTTACTAGCATATATCTATACCATTAATGAGCATGAAACCACAGCTCAGATGTCCCAGCATTAGTTGTGTTGGCTCCAAGTAACAGAAATTATGTACTTCCTCCTTACTCATCTCAAGGTCACACTAGCCCTTTTGATAACACTGTAAACTGGCAGTTTATGTTCCAATAACCATCCAACATGACCCCCCCCAGATTTTTTTTTCAGTCAATGCTTTCTCTAGGAGAGTCCATTTCTCCATATTTTGTTCCCAGTTACAGAACTTTACAGCTGGGCTTTGTGAAAGGTGTGCTGTTTGTTTCCATGTTACCATATGATCCATATTGCTATGGGTGGGATTCGTCTCACTTCAGCGAGCCTTGAAGCTAAGCGTATTGCCAATGCTGGCTATCTACACTTCCTCTGCAGTCAGTGAAGGAAGGGTCTTTGTGTCAGATGAAAATGTTCTGACAATAATTTTAGATTTTCCTAGTTATCTGATAAAACTATTTTAGTTTTATCAAAACCAAAGCCAACAGGTAAGTAAAGAATTCCCAAAGGTTATTTGATATCACAGTAACTATTCTCAAAACCAGTGTCAATGAGCTTCCTATTGGCTATCAAAGGCTGACTGTCCATCCAGGACAAAAAAACGCTTGTGCTCCTACATTAGTCTTTCCCAGTCGGGTAAATCTGGATAAATAGCAGGAAACGAGCATGCACTGTCCCACCAATTTAGGAGCTGTTTTGTTTATAAGCAAGTACATACAGTGTCTAGCACTATCATTGCAAGACCAACAAAGGCAATCTGGGAATTGAACTAAAAAGGAAACATGACAAAATTAGCATTGGGGTGGTACCTGCTGGAATCGGATATCCAGATCAAACGTGATCGGCTCTCTAGGATTGCAGATCACTGGTAGGCTGTACTCCTGATGTGGAGCAGTGGTACAAGCTATCATCTTCACGGTGTACGTTCCAGAATAGTCTCGAACCTGAAGAGAGAGACAGATGTTCCACCAACATCCTAAAAGACTGGGCAAACAGAGGACAGTGAAGGCTGAGGTTTTACCGCAAAATCTGACACAAAGCTCCACTGCTGCACTGGCTGGTTGTACGTTGGCTCGCTTCGGATGAGGCTGAGGCTAAAAGTCAGGCCCGGGTGATCAGCTGACATAACCATGGAAGTTAAAGATGAAGCTAGAAACATGCCAAGAAACAGATTTGTCACCTTTAGTGTTTCACTGCAAATTCTCAGAGCCTGAAAAACATTCCCAATAATTTATAAACTGTAATACCGTAGTTGATCTTAATTCCTTTACTGGGCACTGGGTTTTATTGACTGAAACTAACAAAATCAATTACAGTCAACACAGCTGAGCCCCCTTGATTCTTGTTCAAGTGACTATTAAACCGTTGCTTTTGGGCTACACAACCAGAACTGTATGAAGATTAAATTTAACGGACAGGCAAAACAGTGAGAGTGGAATGGCAAAGATCTATAATCCTTCCTGTTTTAAACTTGAAATGTCAGCCCAGGGAACACAAAATAATTTCTCTTAGCAATGTAACTCTTTCAGCTCTGCCTGATAGGCAAAATCTAACATGCCAGAGGACAGCTGAGAAAAAGTAGAAGCACTGTGAAGGAGTTTTATAGGTTAATTAAACCAAGTTAAACTAGAAGAGATTTCTAAAATGATTTTGTTCCCTTCTTATTATTTTTCAGGAGATTTAATTTAGTTAGATAATCTTTTCCATGGCCAGCATTCATGCTCAGATTTATGTCTGTAGACAGAGTCTTACACCTGTGATTATTCTGAATAAAGACAGTGAGGTTTAAACAGATTAAATTACAGGATCAGGTCCTCAGCAATGACTAATTGAATGGGAGTGAGAATGTTTTATTAACAGAGTGATACAATGCTCATACAAGACCTATTCTTACTCTCTGAAAAAGATCTAAATAACTTAGGGCTCGAATTAGAAAAAAAAATTAATGCTATCTAAGTTTCTAGGGCAACATAAGTAAATAGCTAATCATAGCTTTTGGATTTAAAACACATACTTAGAGATCCCTATAGAAGCCTAGATTTTCATATTTCATAAATCAGGCTCTTGATCAAGTGGAACTATCTGCTTTCTATTCACATCATTAAGTTTGACAATCTGAATACAGTCATCAATGACATGTAAGAAATCTCAAGTAGAGGGAAAGTCCTTTTCTGAAGAGCATAGTATATCAAAAATTCAGATACCAGTAGCAGATATAAGAAAAATGAATAGTATAAAATTTGGGAGGGGTGTCTTTGTTTTTATAATGCTGCTAGAATATAGATTAAGCTTACCAGGATGGGACATCACAAACAGACCATGAAAGCGGGCTTCAGTCTTGAAGTTGACAACCAAGCGCCCCTCTTCACTAATACGCATGCTGGTTGGGTACAGGGAACCTGGCAGCAGAAGCCAATTCACAAGGTTTGTTCCACAAATAAATCACATTCCTACAAACACCAGTCCCACTTTATCATTTCCCCTTGCTATGTCAGCTGTTTGGGAGGGGGGTGATGGTACATTTTGGGTTGACTCAAGATTCTTCTCAAACAAGAATTTACGCAGTGGGGCCTAGAGTTGTCACAATGCTTCAGCTATCCAAAGTACATACAGAACTCCCCTGCAAAGTTCCACATGTTCTTGTGGACCCACACAGCTGCTTTAGTTGGCTGAGGAAAGTCCACAGCACAGTCTGTGGCTGTGTTCAGGCAATAGCATGGTCAGCTGCCAGGGGGTTCCATAGAAGGAATAATACTTCCATTTTCACCGGGTATTCAAGCTGACTCCTACCAATGAAAGCTGCTTCTGAGACACTCTTCATCAGTACCTCCCTATCTATTATCCCAAGGCAGCACCCACCAGCATTTGGTTGTGGCTTCCATGGCAATCTGCTTGTGGGTGCTTGAATCTGTGAGACTCATTCTCACAAGCATTGCATTGCTGTTGATATCTAGCATGAATCTGGCCCAAAACACAGGCTAATGTTTCTTAATTTCAGGTTACAAGGTCTTGTGTATATGTCAGAAGCAGTTTATTGCTGTAGCTTGCAGCCAAGTCCCTTTTTCTCTAGAGTTCTGCAAAGCTTCAGAGTTGAGGTGTTTCCTACAATGGTCCCTTACAGAGCCAGTGATGTGCCACCATTCTGCTTGCCAGGGGCCAGGAGGAAGCAGGCATGTTCCTCCATGAATGTGTTGGAAACCTAATGCACTCACCAATGTGAATGCATACCACCTGTACAAAATCCCCTGTACCAATCACATTTATTGGCACATTAGAAACACACACACATATATATATGAATTATGGCTTTAGGAGACCTTGACTGCTTTACAGTTTTACATAGAATTTATGCAGAACAATTATATGTATCCAGAGGTATGGAAATAAACTGGAAACTAGTTAACCCCTTCCTCCCCAGAAAAACAGTTGTTCATTGTGCAAGGCTGTGGAGTGAGAAGATACTGACCAAACCAGATTGGCTATGTTGGGGGTCTACCCTTCAGCACCTCACTGTGTTTATCATGTGTTTTGTGCTGGCTGTTTTCAAAGCCAGTGCTTTGAAAAGCAGCCAGATGCTGCCAGTGTTCAGCATGTCCAAAGACCTGGCCATCAGCTTCTTAAATAAAGAAATAAAAAATTAAAGCATCAACAAAGGGAAGATGGTGGCATAGATGCACCACTGAGGATAACTGCTGAGACTGAGGATTAGATCGGGTTGTTATTTGGTGACAAGTACATCATATGATTTGTGGCATGTGACTTATTCTTTAGGCATGGCAGGACATGTGCTTCGGTCTTCACGCACTGTAGATTCCCCTTGGCACTCCTCATTTCCTGCTCTTAGCATGAGGACAGAAATTGCATATCAAGGACTTCTGTAATTAATACACAGAGTTTGCAGAAACAGAAAATGGGTTTATGTTCACTGGAATCCTGGAACTGTTTAAGTGTACACACATAATGATAGGTGGTGCCTGTATTCTACCTTAGGTTGAGACAGATAGGCAACGCCTAAAGCTTAATGCTGGGAAATGCTAAGTAAATGTGCATAAAAATAACAGAGCAGTATATAGGTGTGCCTACACATTTTAACCTCTTACAGACACAATAGTATGTCATTATTTTTAAAAAATAATTTAACTTTTTGCAAAGATAAATTCTGTAATGATGGAGTTTGATTTGTTGACTAATTGTAGTTATAAACATTTACTGACAGTATCTGTCAAATTTAATTTTAACGTTTTACAGTTTACTACTCTAACACATAGGACAGGCTATTATACCCATTATATATTTCTGTATTTTTTGAATGTTTCACAGTTAATGTTTTCAGAATATCAAACGTTTTTGAAACTTTACATTCATGGCCAGAAAAAAAAGATATCACAGAAAAGTTTCTTTTTTTTTTTCATGGAAGTGCAAACATCTTGTGTAGCAACAGAATCTGAATACATAATGAACCTTGACGTTCTAAGTAGAAATAAATGTGCTAATTTTTGCATGTGTACTTCAAATGTAATGAGACAGTAATCTTTCTTTGCAATACAAGAACTGATGTTAATTTTACATGGATTTCATAAACACACCAGCAGAGAACCGTGAGAGCTAGGAAATAACATTGTTTGCAACTCATAATAAATTATGTACTATTATTTTTTTTCTTTTTTTATGAGAACGATTGAAAAATCATCCTACTGTGTGGAAATTATACTCTCAGTAGCAGAACATGAGTTTGATGCAAAGAAATGCAACACCCACCTTGGAGCTCTGCTTCAGGTGGGCTTCCAATCCCATCCTTCCACAGGATGGCAGTGTCATACACAAAAGTCAGCCGGAGCTCTGACTGTAGGTCGAAATGCTGCCAGCCTCCTACACCCACCGGAGAGTGGAAAACATAAGAGACATACAAGGGGACTCTCAGCGTGACATAGGACTGTACTAGGTTGAGAACCTATGAAAAGGAAAATGATTTAGTTAGGTTAGTGGTCATGAAAGGCGGCATCGCACAGGTATTCCAAATTCAAGAGAAAGAGAAGACAGAACTTGAAACAAAAATAGTGACTAAATCAAATTCTCTTATTTTGTGAATTACTGGTGAAGTGCAAACCATCCCATTTCAATGGATTTCAGCTGAGCTTACATCCCTTTCTGTAAGGTTCCATTTCTGTATTTCAAACTGATTATATGTTCTGATAGAACATAAACCCTTCAACTTTGACTCATCATTTTTGTTTAGGTTTTTTAAGTACATAAACAACATGGCTCCAAATGAAGGCTTTAGAATGTTTTTCAAGTATCGTTTTGCATTTGTTCTATCCTTAGGCTTTAACCAAATCTTTTGCTCACATTCTTACATTACTATCCTGTAAGAATCTCTTCTGGAAGACCCTGAACTTGCTCAGATGTCACTGCAAGACTAAGGCCTTGGACTGTATTTATCAGTCTTCGGAGCTATTTCTTGCTTTGTGCGTGGATAGTAGCTAACATACTGCATGTAAACACGCAAAACATACTGCTTATCGTTGTCTGGAAGAACTAAAAATAGTATGCAAGTTGAAACAGATTTAAAAGTAGAGCCTTTATGCATACATTGTACAAAACAATAGCACTGTAGTTATTACCAGTCAGGGAATTACATGTAATTTGTATATAATTTGATGAAAAAAGGCAAGAAGATCAGCGTCCATGAACCGTCACCTCTTAAGACAGATGTTAGATGATACATGGATCCAAACATTTCTGAAGAGACTTTGCATTTATGCTTTGTTACGAATACATTTTTGTTCACATCTCTACGACAAGTGTGCAGTCCAGATCCTTTTAGAGCATTCTGGGTTTTCTCAGAAAGATGAAGAAGGCAAAGCCTTGAGATCATCTCCCAGTGGGACACTTTTCAAAGACAGAAATGGCATTGAACTCCCATTTACTTCCAATAGAAATTGCATAGGTAAATTTGTACATCTGAACATTTCCCTGGAGTGATTACCTTACAAACTTTTAAAGAGTGTTTTGCACTATTAAAAAAATCCCAACATTCAAAGAACTTTGCAAGCTGTGTAAAAACCAAACTGTTTCTGGCTTCACCCAGTAGCATGTCAGGGGGCTGAATGTCCATTACATTACAGCTGTTTTACATTTCCAAATGCCAGACAAAACTTTTAGTAATACTATGAAACCACAAATTTACTGCCTGCACTGACTAAATACTCTGAAACTAATCAAGGAGTTCATTATGGCAAATGTTCGTACTTGCCACAACTTACTTTCACCTGTGACGCTTCTTGATCTACAGGGTATGCTACCAAACCCCTTTTCACTTGCATTGTTTGCCTCAGTCCATAAAATGTGCTAGCATTTAGACAGCAGACAGCCTTGGAAACACACAGAGTATCATGCAGCAAAGCAGCCTGGTAGATAATACGAGATGTTACAGTTATAGATTATTTTATATTAATGCTTCTTTGTTGGTTTTACATAAACAGTCAAGAACTATTTGGAACAAAAAAGGGGGTTTCTTCTCTATATGTACTGGATGACTAATTGAAGTTAGGCAAAAATATTATTCTTTAGTCCTATTTAAGTTGCAAGTTTATCTTTGGGATACCTGCATGGATATCTGAGCAATTATTTCAAAGACGGATTTGCTAAATTGTTCCACATACCAACAAAGAATTCTCACTTCTATAAAAAGAAAAAGCCATGATGCAACTCTACAGTGCATGATGTAGAGTTGCCTTTGATTCAGGAGTAACCTTGAACATTTGTCATTTCCTGGAACAGTATCAAGAACTGAATACATTTGGTAGCATAACATGTGTTACTACTGAAAAGTCATCCCAGACAAACTATGTTGGCTCTTCTCTGTGTGTTTTTATTCTACCATCTGCATGTTGTACAGTAAGAATTAGACACTGGAGTCAAAGATTTGAAATTCAGTTTGCTTATGAGAAGGAGACAAAGGTATGTGGAAGAAGATTTAATGTATGTCCATTATCCTCTTGAAAAGAAGCATACATAATGCTTAATGATAATGTAGAGGAGGACTGGAATATCACATGGAGAATTTAATGACCTTGAGGACTAGAATAATAGAAGTGAGATGAAATTTTATAGCATAAAGTATAAGGTAATAGAAACTAGTGACAGGGATTTCTGGTAGAAATGAAAGACATTGGTTAGAAACAATAGAGGGGAAAAAAGATTTTGGTATGTGAATTGATCACATCATAACTATGACCTTCCTACCCTCTCCATGTGATATGATCCTAAGATAAACTGAGGAATGGGGTGGAAATTAGAAGCATGCATGCCATTATACAGAGCACTAGTGAGAGCTTATCTGGAATAGCTTTGATCATCCATGCTTGAAAAAACCTAATTTGCATTGTAGACTGTAGAAAAAGGAATCAGCATAATCACAGGAATGGTAAAACTATCTGATGAGAAGAAACTGAAATAGCTGGGTCGTTTAGCCTAGTACAACAAAGGCTGAGGGGGAATAAGAATGCTGCCTGTCCTATGCATGTCAGGAGATGAACAGGGGAGAAGGGTCGCTGAGGATGAAAGATGGTGCTGACATGGGAACAAACAGCCATAAGATGGCCATGACAAATACAGCCTAGAAATCAGAAGAATTTCTAGCCCTCAGTGTGGTAGCATTCAACAAGAGTAGTGAGGCCATGAAATCCTATTAGTTTTTAGATTAAGTTTACTAGTGTTGGAACCAGATTATATAGAGAGTTAAGGGAGTGGCCTGGGCTGAGTGATCCACAAAACCCCTTCCAGTTCAGTATCTTATGCCATGTCAAATTCTTTCAAAGCTTTTCTTGATTTTCAAGTGCAAGGAATCATCAGCTATTCATGTGCACTGTACATAAAGCAATCCATTAATAGGGTTTGTAAATCACATTTTAGGGTTTTCTTGCCTCCATTCAGTGGGTTCATAGTGTTGGTGAGCTTGACTCATCTGTACGGGTGGAAATCCAGCAGCAGGATCCCTTCTGGGCAAAGTGTGCCTGAAACACTGCTCCTTTGCCATGCATTACCACTGATCTGTGTGGAAAATGTGAAACCACGGTGCCAAAGAATCATCTCCATTTCTAGGATCCTAGAATTTAGAAGGTTCTTCTCTTTTGGTAAAATCCATAAGAGATGTCTGGGCAGCAGGGCTGCTTGCCTCAGCCTGGGAATTTATTAATGTACACATTGATGTTTTTATAAATGTTTTTGCATAATGTACACATTAATATGCACGTTTATATAATGTACACTTTTAAAAATGTTTTTAGACAATGTACACATTAAAGATTTTATGCATGCAAACCCTTCTTAAGGCACTCATAGATTTGCAGGTGTGGAGGAAAACCTACAACGCTGATAGGAGAGAATTACTGAATAAATAGTTCTCTCTCCCATAACAGTAAATTAAAACTTACAAGGCCCTCTCATTTCTTGCTGAAAAGGAAAATGCCATGAGGGGAAACCACTTTTTCAGTAGTCAGAAAAAAAAATATCTTGAGACATGCTATATGAAATACAGGAGATATTTTGATACAATAAAAATAAGATACAAGAGGAAATTAACTGCAAAGGAAAACTGTGTCAGTGCAAGTGACCAGAACTCCCCAACAAATGAATTGATGGAATGTGTTACACAGATGGAGGAGTCTTACTTCTCTAGCCCTCTTAATAATGCTGTTTAGGCGAACATGAGAAAACATTCTTTCCATTGAGTTATCTTTATTTCCCAGTACTGCCTGCAAAGCCTATTGAAAGTAGCCAGCTGTTCATATTTTATGTCAATGTGACATTGATGAAGTCAGAACAGTAACTCAGAGCTATGTAAGGGTGGGATCAGCTTAACTGCTGTGGAGAGACAGAACAGGTGCGTTATGTATCTATGCATCCTATGCACGGGAGGTTTTAGCAGTGTACTGACAAAACTATATTAATTAATATTAGTTTTAAACAATAATAAGTGGGTGTAACTTTTAGCTAGGAGAGGAATACAGGCTATAGACACACCTGAGCTGAACTGGGGAAATTGTGTCTAATACTCTGTGACAATACCAGGTCTGGAGAACCCGAGAAGAGAGAAGACAAAAATGTTTCAAGCAGGGAACAGACTTAATATCTGAAAAAAAAGTAGTTCACAAATCATTCCAATAGCACATCTCAAAATTTATGTGTGTGAGGGAAGAACATGATTTATTCTGGACATTGATACAAGAAGTAGAGTTTCCTACATTTTCTTTGCAAGATAAATTATCACAAAGCGTAAGGTCTACTTTTGAACACTGACAATTCCCATTTAAAACTTGGGAAATTATAATAATGGGAGTTTCTATAGGTGTTCTCCTTTTGTTTCCCTTTCTTATGCAAACTGTCAAACTTCATTAAGTAAAAACACATAATTAGTTTGAGGATCTGTCGTGTAACAAGTGAGAATATTTACAACAAAAAATATTTTCAGTTAAGGCTTTGGGGCATGGACTCTGTTCTACTTTTATACTGTGTTTTATTTATCTGGCTTACATTTCCAGAGGTCAGAACTTGGCAGTGTGTGTGTGTGTGTGCAGACAGTACTGATAAAATCAGAGTAAGAAATTAGAAATAACACAAGTTCATGTTTTACACTGTATCTCCCAATGAAACAACCTGATTTCATGAAAACTGTATTTTTGTCCTCTAAAGTACCCTGTCTCTTTTTCTATGGCATTTATTTGCTATGTCTGTGAGTCTGAGTCACACTAGCTTAACAATGTTATCAATTAACTGTTCACACAATAGCAATACGGTAAAGCTAAGATTTGGCCCCAAGAAGGCACACAGTCAGGTAGGTCACAGGTGAAATGCAAAGCAGGTTTGTTTAAAGAAGTCCGAATGGAGAGGAGAATGCAATACAGCCTTGAAATGCCAGCTCCTTGAAATGTATAACCTCTGACTTTCTTACACAGCTGGTGCATTAACTTTATAATAGAGCTTTTTCCTCACAGTGCTTACTATATGCATGTGTTTGCAGCTGGAGAAAAAAAAGTTTGACTGCTAGTGAGCTTCTATGTCAAGGGAATACAAGTTGTAGGGTTTTCTTAAATTCGATCATGGTGGCTGAACTGAACATGAAAACCTGAAAATAGTCATTTCTGTCTATTTGCATTTTATAGTTTTCAGTGAGATTTTCAGAAAAGCTGACTTTCCCCCTTAAAGGTGATTTTGCTAAAACTAGAACCAGTAAAGCTGGAAATATACTGTTTTGGTGTAATAAAAAAAAACTCTGCAAGCTGGTCTGTATAAGCTGAGGCAACACATAAGTGATTTTAAAATCTGTTTTCAAATGGGATTTTCAAACACCTCCGTGCCATAACACATGTAGCATAAATGTGAACCGAACATACTGGAAGAGAGACATATTCAGTTTTTGCCAGAAACAACTGTTTTAGTTAGAGAACAAAACAAACTGCTCAGCTGTACTCAATTACACTAGTTTCAAGGTATCCATCTATACGTTCAAAAATATTTTAATAATGCTCTTCATCTTCATGTTTCTGTCAAAGACTTGCTTAATTAGTTGTTAATAAAATTTGTTTGAATGGTAATTTCCTTGCTTCCCTATGCCAAGTCTGGCAATGGACTGGAACTAGGGAAAGCAACATCCACACAGAAGCCTTCAGATGCCAAACTGTCTGGCTACAGCAAACAGTTACAACACTAGGAAATGAGATCAAATGATACTTAACACTCTATCAAACAAGTCTAGGCCAACACCTCAATATACACTTTATTAAAGGATAATCACTTGCTTGGTTTTCACTGTTTCACTTCTTAACTTCCTTTCAAGAATATCTCGCAAATTGTTCTACCACCTGCATCTTGAGAATGTGAGATCTCTGTCGTACTTGACACTCACAATGTCGCCATGAAGTAAAGTCCAACCTTTATTAATTACCTGAAAACACAGGAAGATAGCCCTCAGGTAGGTGAGTTCCACCTTTTAAAGGCCTACACATACCCAACGACAGACACTGAATTTTAGGCTGTGACTGGAGGTTATCCAAAAGAAAACTGTTGCTGCTAATCATCAAAGCTGACCTTAACTTTAACCAGAACAGAACTATAATCCTAATGAATTAGCTCAATTTAAAGAGTAAGTCTTTATTTTTAAATATAAGTTCCTTAACCTACACATCTAGATCCATATTTGGTTACATAAATGCCTGATTTTTCAGATGTGATGAATACGGGCAGACCCCAGGAACAAAGCGTCAAGCTGTATACTGAAAGGAGTGCTGTATCTAACTCACGCAGGGTTTGCTCATGCACAGAGTAATTGAGGAAGAGAATGGGTCACAAGCAAAAGGCCTCAAAAAAAAAAAAACCCAGAAAACTAAGACCTTCTCCGTATGTATTATGACAGTTCATGAGTTCATGGGAACTGGCTAAGACAGCTGCAGCCTGCAGCAAACACTAGGAGCACTGCCAGAAGAAGTACACCAGCTGCAGGTCTCCCACCTCACTTCTTGCTAACTGAAGCTCATCTTCTTCTTCTGCCCTAAGAGGAGCTCCCATTAAGTGAAGGTCCACATCACGCAAGATATTGCCAGTTGCGTTTGTGAAATCTTTCTGTCTGAATCAACAGTGTTTTCTTTGTCTGACCATACAGGTAGTGGAAAGCTAGAATCAAGAAACAGAATTTTGAGTATAAAGATGTAGACAAAATATCCAGTAAACTCAAGCTATCAAATTTGCAGTGGTAGCAGGATGTGGTAAGAGTGTTTTTTGTTATTTATCTGTTCTGCCTGTAGAATAGAATTTAAGCTTTCTTTGTGTGCTAAAAAACATGGTGAAAACCATAGCTGCCAGCTTTCTTCTCACAGAGGAGGATTATTAATTGTTCACTGAAGAAGAAAAAACCAACAATGGTGACAACCACAGAGATAGGGCACTGACTGCCTCCCCTCTCAGCTGGAGGGGGTCATGTGAAGATAAAGACCAAACTTGGAGAAGAATTAAATGGAGGTGGGGGAAACAGGGAGGGCAGTGAAGCGCATACTGGTTGTGGGGCAATGCTTTACTGCTAGAAGTAATTCAGCTTGATATTTCACTTAACACACTGTAACCTTTTAGCCACAACCTACAAGGCACTAAAGGATGACTTCAGCTGCAGTTTCATAGCTCTCATAGCTCATGTTCATCCCTCTCTGCTTTTAAATGAGGGATTTTGCCTAAAGTACATAAAGCTTCTGGAGCTTAAAGCAAGCACAGCTCTCTTCCTTGGCCACATTACCACGTCCTTCACAAATGAATATACAGGTTCTTTCCATTTACTAAAATATAGGAATGCTGCTTATTTTCTCCTCTGTTTATGTCCATATAGTCATTTATAGGTTTTATTTAGACACACAGTTGTCTAAACCAGCTATTCAGCCTTTTCTCTAAAGGATGCAAAAGTACTTAAAATGGAAAGGATGCAGACCAGCTCTTTCTTCGTCTTCACTGTGGGAGAAGTGGCTTGCATAGGTCACAGGATCGGAGGACAGCTGCTTAGCAGCTGTGTGTGCTTGTGTGCTTACGATTGCATTGTGTGGGAAATAATATATGGTTGCATATTGCATGGGCATGAGGAGATAGTCAAAGGAATGATGAGTTGAAGAAATGAAATCATTCTAAGAACAGTGAAGACTGCTGTCATTTTTATCTTGTGGGAATGTGTAAGGTTTACATCCCACACCCACATGCCTTCCCCTTCCTTCTGACAGGTTCGTGGTTCCAGTGGAATGTACCTGTAGGAGGATCAGTTTGTAGCAGAGGGGCAACCTCAAGAAGATGCACTGACAGTGAGCTTCCAACATCAAGGCAGAGACCTTGAACTGGTCTCTGTAACAAACAAGGAACCAGGACAGAGAACAGAGCACTGAGATGACATATCCATCAATGTCTTTGTATCTAAGAAAGGCAGAAGCTCCATTTTGTCCTGGTCTTGTACTTCACAAGAGTATACAATATCAAGTAAAAATGGCCAGAATGTTAGGCAGTTAACCAAGGGCCAAAAAGAGCCCTGTGCCATTTCTTGTTCAGTAAATTGACTGTATGATCACTTGCCAAACCCACACAGTAAAGTGGACTTTAGGCATGTAAGTATAAAAAAAATTTTTGAATAAATCACCTTATCTGATTAGGTACCTATATGTTCATTGGCACCCATGCTTTTAGTAGTAAAACAGCTTTGTTTTTGCACATGCCTATAGGTTTCTCTGGGGAACAACACATTTTTTTCCTCACTGTTAAGATCTCGTCATTTGAGACTGACAAAATAAGAATCCGTGCATACAGGACTGCTGAGGTCTGATAAGCAGACGGGTTCCTGGTAAAATGAACACCTGTTAAAAACCACAGCAATTATGGCCCTTTCACACAGTGGCCTCATCCTTTCCAAAGTGGCTCAATAGGTAAGGAAAGTGAGTTAGCTTTACCACAGTTATTCGTGCTATGGATGGACTCTGAAATGAGGTACTGCATTTCCAGTCCTTTTTCTAAACTGTAGGGTTATCCCCCAAAAGGGACTTCTCTGAGTCATAAAGGATTGATCTTCATAGCTAGAGCTTTTGTACTTGAGAGCCTGGGCGGGATCAGACAGGCTTATGTACTAATTGGGCAAGGAAGACCTAAGGATTAACTTCACTGTCACTGCACCGGAAAAAGTGCTGCACCCTTTTGCTTCCACATTATTACAGATTTCTAGAAATAATTTTCCAAAAGTCACATGAAGATCTCTCCACGCTCTTTGTCCTAATCCCCCCCAACCAGTTTCACAGCTCTGTTCTTCAGCCATCCCATATTGGCAGCTTCTCTTTACTTCCCGACCGAGGAATTTTCTGCTGGGTAATGCGAGACCACTGTGCTGTCTGCACTGGCGGGTCTTGTTACACAGTGAGCAAGAGATCAGCAGCGCCACGCAGCTGGCAGGACACTGCAGCCCATTGTTATCAGCAGGAAGGCTCTTCATGGTTTTTTTAAACTCTATTTTAAGATACACTGTGATTAATAATAAATAGCCCAGTACTATCAATGTGCTAAAAGCAATCCTTCAGAAGGTTTTCATTCTAAGAAAAGACTAAGGTGGCTCACTATACAGTAAAAGTGTAATTGGTTTGTCCTAAAATACTTCTAAACTGTATTGGGAGAAAATCGTAGCAATTGTAATTCAAACTGAATTATTCCCTTAATTTCAACCTGATAAAGATTTCACGTACAGCCTTATAGTACTTAATGGACATTGATAGCTTTACCGAATACGCAGACCCTAGGGGTCTTGACCTTTTTGTCAGGAAAAAACCCAACACTTTTCAGCTCAATTAATTCTAAACCCACTTATTTCTAGCGTAGATGTATTATAAGGAAATATTTCATTTTAAGAACACAGTGCAAAATCAAGTCACAGTTTCGTACCTGTCCATCTGTCCCAATGGTGCCTCCACAATCTGTAAGAAGCTCAGACATGTCATAGTAGCTAACAAACTCCCACAGACAGGCTTCCAGATTCAGGTTGCGGTAGAAGCGTAAGGTATTGAAGCCTCTAATTGTTGGGCTGTATTGATAAGGAATGGTCTCTCCAATCACATCTGGATTTTTGGTAGCATCAGTCAAGAAACCGTGGTGCGTCTTCACTTCTGTGTAATCCAACAGGTTGGAGCATTTATGGTTTCCAACTCTAGTTCCATCTGGGCTAAGTGTCAGCTCAAAGTTGGAGAGCTCTCTCGTAGAAATAACAGGCAGCATGCCTAAAACACATTAATTTCTATCACTATCAATGTATTTCAGTGGTCAGAGTTGCTTAATTTAACCAAAGTTTGTTAAACAGTAGGCATGTTATGCAGAGCTTCTGTATTTTGTACTTACAGCAATTAATGTAAGAAAGATGGTATGCTAAGTGTNCTATTCTATTCTATTCTAAAGATGGTATGCTAAGTGCGTATGAGAATGTTATCCACAATAATTACGCCTTTATATGATGAAATGCTAAATAAAATATTTGTAAATCTCCAATGTATTTTTCAGTCAGGATTTTGTGTCAATTTTTCAGAAACAGATAGTAATTAAATGGCTTTTGGTTGTTTTTTTTTTTTAATAAAATCTTTCTTGGTATATCTCTATGGGCTTCAAAGGAGTTTTACAAAGAGTAAATCTAGCCCAATTTCTATAAACTATGCAATTAATGTGGGAACACTTAATCTTCTCATCAAAGTCTAAGTATGAATACAGTATCTTATGCACCTTGTTGCAAATTGCACCTGTACATTCATCACATTTTTCAGTGGTACCACTGTAAAGAGATTATATTATGATTTAAAATAACAGGCAATAAAATAGCTCAAATAACAGCTTGTTGTAAGATCTCATTCAAATCCACAGCTGATTTTATCATACCATCAATATGTGGCATTGTGACTGTCAATTTGATGAGATTGGCATAATCAGGATCTTCTGGGCCAGTATAGCGCAATTTGGCAGAGAATGGTTCTGCTCCAACTACTCCTGGCATACGAGGTTGACAAAGACCTATTGGAAAAAAGAGAAAGCAACTTTATCTCCAGACTAAATAATCTATACTTCCCCTTGCATTATTCTTAGATGCAATTTTTTCCACTATACAAGAAAAATTTTCTGGAATGACAGGTAAGTGCTTTGGGCAGCATTTACCAGAGGTTTGAACAGGAATTTATACAAAAGAGGATTCAAACATAAATCATTACTTGATCAACTGGGTCACATTTTCAAAACTAGGTGATGATAATGTACCTGTACATTTTCAGTTGCATGTCAACCACATTTGCAGAGTTAAATGTGATAGAGGTCCTCAGAGGTATATGCTTTAATCATCCCTTAAACACATACATAGCTTTACAGAGGATACTTGATCAGTATTCAGTTGGTTTTGGCACTGGATTGAGGTGTGGACCTATATATGCCTTCATAGGACTCTGTGAGCCTCCTGCCTCTCTGATCAAAATATAATTAGAATAATTGTTTCAAAACGTAATTCTAGTTGGAAAGGATCTCTAGAAATACCCATTCCAGGGTTAGTTAAACCTGTTCCAGTATTAGTCCTGGTTTGTAAAATCAGAAGATTAGGTTTGTAATCATATAATCTGAGATACATGCAACTGCCAGTTGCATGCTTCAGTGCAGAAGTGTTTTCATTCCAGCCACAAAAAATCCATGTGCTGGCCAAAGGATTACAAGGCCCTCTAAGAAAGAAACAGAAGCAGAAAATCAGAAGAGTTCCCTTTGCCCATGTTCAGCTCTTTGCTTGTTTCTCAGGGATTACAAGAAAAGAGGAGGTAGGGCTCTCCTCTTGGATAACTTGTTGGTTCTGGTGGACCTCATCTGGCTCAATGGCTCCAAGTTGGAAACTTCTGGCATGAGGAAACAAAATTTCTCTTCTGCATGTATGATAGATTACATACATATGAGAGGCTACACACAATTTTGTGCACAATCTGACTTCTGCGAGTTTGGTTTATGCACTGGAGGTCAAGCATCCTCAAAGTTGAAAATATTTAGGATTTTGGCAGGTTACTTTGATCACTGCACTTCTTTCAAAATAGCATCGAACAATTCCCTTTATATTGTACATTATCTTCAGCATTATTGTCTTCCACATCACAAGTTAGCTCAGGTATGGGAAGTAATATGTGCATGACAGTTCAGTCCTGAGCCTGAGCTAATTAGCCCTGCTGATTTGTCAAGCGTAATCCAAATAATGCATTATAACACTAACACAGACAGTCTGTTTCATATAACCAAACTAGCCCACCCAGCAAAACATTGTCTGCCTTTAACAAACACTACACTGCACCTTGTAGACAATACCCTTAAACAGAGTCCTCTTTAGGGTGTAGGATTCCTCATAGTGCAAACAAAGGTCACTTCAGCCTACAGTCAAAATGTGGAATAAAGGACAGGGGTAAACAGAAATTCCATTCATTAAGCTCCTTAAAGCCCTAACTTAGTAGAAAATAAAATGTTTGAACTAAAATATTTAGTCTGAAAGGCCAAGGAAATTAAAATGATATTGCAAATGCACAATCATGTAATTTATTATCTACTGTAAGATCTCACAAAAACCAGAAGAGTTAATGTAGCTACAAAAGCAGCAGACATGGCACAAAGAATGCAAAATGGCTGCAGAAGGGTAACAAAATAGTGTCTTGTCATCTACCTTGATTGCTGATAATTACTCATTCTTCGTATTATACAATAAACAATTACATATTTGTTGTGATTTCTACAACAAAATAGCATATGCTATCAGACTGTACTTGTGTGCACGTCAGTTCTCCACTTCTGCTTCATAACGTTATTCAGTACAAGTTCCATGAAAAGAGTTGGCTGGGCAAAGGAGGTAGACTAATATAACTCTGCTGGCTGAGAGGATGCAGCATCAGCTCAGTATTGATTAGGTATCAGAGAATCAAAGAGAGTATCAGAGAAAGAAGAAGGATGAATATTATGAATATCTCAACCATGAAAAACATAATTTGTCTGTGCCCTGCTACTGGACACCAGTTGCTTTAGTCCTTAGTCAAGGAAGAAACTCATTTTCAGGTGTCCAGTGAGACCTGAATGGCAAACGAAGCTTTTCTTCATTCGCAATAGCACTCCCACGCAGATTCTCACATGTCTAACAGAAACTGAGATTGTTCTACAACATGACTACAGTTGAATTCAAAAGCCAACAGAAAGTAGGTTTCCCTCATTCCAATGCACATCATATACTGTTCTCCTAAACATACAAGTTTGCTATGTGGATAACTTTAAAGTTCTGGAGAACTAGCAAAGATGAAAACCATTTCCTTTATACAATTCTCTTCTGTATTAAGAGAGTTTTTGCACCACCTCTGTGAACAACAGAAGAAAAACCGAGACTGTAATCTTAAAACACCTGATCATGTCGTCTGGTTTTGTTAGGGTGGAATTTGGGATCCAAAAGAGGTCTGGGGGTTTTGCAATAGGTGATGATGTCTTACCTTCTGATGTGCTTATAGTTACAATAGGGCTCATAAGCTCAAGACCCTCATTCCCATCTGAATTCACAGCACGAGCTGCACACTGGACACGAGAACCGGCTTGAAAGTAAATGGAGTCAAGCGTAATCATCTTGGACGAAGTGAAGAAGGTATCAAAGTCAACCTCCTTCATGGGGCTAGTCACACCATCAGGACCAGTTGGTGCACTCACAAGCCACCGGTATTGTGTCAAAGTATTATTGATGTTCTCACTGGCACATATCGAACCAGTCTTTTCAAAGTCTTCATATTTAGGATTGCAAGCCTGCAGAACAAGGCAGGTGTGTTAAAATTTTATTTGCTTCATGGCAAAGGAATTGTGATTTCTAAAGAGTCACAAAACTCAACAACACAGAACTGACAACCCCGGTACATTTCTTAAGAAATTACCTTATTTTGTGAGTGATGCTTTTAGCATTGCTATGGTCGATATAAAAGGCAGGTCTAATTATGCTTATTGAAATAAAAATATTATTTTAACTTATGGTTTATGGGTGAAAGTCTAACATAGTTATGAAGGCACAAACTACACTTCCACATGCTACTTTAACTTGAATTTCACCCTTTAATTGAATTCTGCAAGTATACTTTCCATTTCAAGATTTATTTTGGTTTTGTATTTAGGATAACCATTCAAGACGTTGCATTCCTGTGCATAATGAATGGTGTGAGAAATAAGCTGAAGATGCAGGTGGAACAAAACCTTCCTCAATGCATATGAATATTTATGCAAACTTTTTTGCAAACAGTTGCAAAATTACAATGAAAGAAGCCTGCAGTACTTAACAAACAGGGCTCATTTTTCAGTCTGTGACATTCATTGAAAACAATGGTTCATCTGTTGTCTCCAGATTTTTAAGTCTGCAAATTAAGGCAAGACAATGCAGGGAATAGTAAGGTCATGCAATCATAAAAACTGTGCGAGTATTAAACTGTTCTTAGTGATGAACAAGTGAAACATTTTTCTATGCTTTTTGTCCTGAAAATTGATTTGGTATCCAGACAAATTAGGTTAGCTCTTAAGACAGTTCTAGCCTAAACTCATGTGCAACTCAAAACAATATGGATTGATACTGACTGCCTGAAATCCAATTGCTCCTTAGAACAACATTCTTATACTGATTTTGTTTTGTCTTTCCACAGAGGTACTCACTGTGATACAAATGACAGGATAGCCAGCTATGGGACTGGTTCTGTCTTTGGCTTTAGAAGTATCATCATATACCAAAAGGGATGCAACTTGAGGGACAGAGGGAAAGGTGACATCTGCCATGCTGTTCATTTCCTCAATGTAAACAATGGCCTTGGCTGTCTGACAATGAAAAGGCAGAAAAGTTCTTTGTGAACATTTAAATAAACAAGGGGATTCAAGATGGACCTTGATCAGAGTATGTCTAGCCTTTGAAACACTGTCCCAAAATAAGTCCTGAAACTCCATCTGGATGAGCTATTGAGGAAGGGTTGAGGCACTGGAAAGCGTATTACAGACTACAAAAGCAGGAGCAAAAATGACTTTTTTTTTCTTTTCAGAACACTGAAAATACCAGACCATTTAACCTCTTGTGTCCCAGCTTTCTGGAATCTCTTCAGTATTCTGGTAGAACTCTAACGCGCACTATATGCTTTAATGCCTGATGGAAATGAGGTGTTTGCCATCAGCAAAGGCTGTGTCTCTGCTGTCCGGCCACCTGCAGTCAGACTCTATACGGTGTGATACTGATGGAGGGGACAATGAGTTTGAAGAACATTTTATGTAGAATCAGAGGAATAGACTGTTTGTATTAAAAGTATGTATGATATAATGATAAATAACAGGAATGTGTGGCTACTGCAATTCACACAAGAATAATATTAACATGGTTTTGACAGCAGAAGCTATTTTTCATCTGATTGCTCTTTTTACAGCATAGAGGTTATATTGTATTGCCAGCCAGTGTTTCCAAGAGGACATCAGTTTTAGGACTGTGTCTGGACTGATATCTCGAAGATTTTAGTTCTACATAAGTTCTCATTGTCTCTATGACCCCATAAATCTTACTGTCTTGGCAACAAACTGTTTTGGGTAGGTGCTACTCTGTCCAGTGGGATCATCATCTTTGTCCAAGATGGTGTGTGTAAAGTTTGAAAGAAGAGTAAATCTATGAGCCAGAAAGCACGAAGGTCTATTTACCAGGTTGTGTTGTTCACAACTTTGCACGAGTTTATTACCTGTATTTCTGCAACCATGTTCTCATCAGGCTTCAGGTGAACAGTGAAGGCTTCTCTCATCTCCCTTACTCCATCAAAGAGAACTTCAATCTCCACAAAGTGCTGTGTTTCCCCCTCATTAAACTCAATTTCTAAAAACATAATGAGACACTTAAAAATAAATCTGCTGTTCATAACAAGCTGTAATTCTAGGTCCAGCCATGAAACATGGCAGTTAATACTCAGTTTTCCTGTTACAGATGCTCATATATTTAGTTTAACCTATTTGATGCTAAAACTACTAATAATGAATAGCAGTGATCACATGCAGAAATCACTGAAAATGAGGCATTATCATTTTCAAAGACCAGGATTTAGTCTAATAGAACTTCATATTTTGAAAATCATCTGGGACTAATTACTACATAAATGTTGGTAACATGTGAATGACTAAAATAATGAAGAATTCTAAATAAACAATATTGTCAGTGATTACTCAAACAAAATGCATTTTGATACAATGGTACACATCAAAAATAAGGCACAAGCCAGAATTATGGAAAATGGTATTGTATTTTGAAAAGCACTGTCTCTAAAAAAGCTTCTGAGATCATTGTCATAAGTTCAATCTTAGCTGACAGAGTTAGAAGAGTATAGTGATTCTCAGATGTGTGAATTACTAAAGGAAGCAGAAGTACAGAAGATATTTAACATTTGTGTATGGAATGGGCGAGAGATATTAATATAGTAAGTCCATTTCTACTACCTTTATTTTTTAAAGAATGTCAAATTAACTGAAAATAGCACAGAAATGACCAACAGAAACTGAGGACAAGAAGAAAAAAAGATTCAGAGAAGATGTTCTGATTAGCATATTGAAACATAATGGTAGACCAAAAATACCAGGTGCTAAAGAGCTTTGCACTCTAAAGGCACAGGCACAGTAAGAAGCAGTGGATGAGAGGTGAGGTATATATAGGAAATAAGGCACAGATGATAAAAAGTGATAGGGACTGACCAGTGAAAAACACTAAGAAACACTAAGAAACACTAAGAAACACTAAGAAACACTAAGAAACACTAAGAAACACAGGATACACTTTCTCTAACCAAATGTTATTTGACTCAATACATTAAGTACCTGGGGGAAACTGGGAGAATCTTGCAATCCACAGTGAGTCTGGTTAAGTGATTGAATGATTCTTCCAGCCCTAAGTGTTATTAAGGCATCCAAATACTCTTTGTGGTAATAAGCATGCTGTGTAAGAGCTAACAATTTTACTGAATTTCAGTCTGTCACACTTCCTTCAGAAAACCCAGCTGAGGATACGAGGTTTGTGCCCATGGCTGAATAGGCAAGATCCCTAAACCCACAGATGTTGTGAAACCTGTGGGGAAATCTTGCAGATCACAAACCTTCCTCAAAGCCTCCTGGGCAGAGGCCCAGAGCCTCTTGTTCTGCAGTAGCATGTTTCCCTTGAAAACTCTGCTCTCATGTGTTGTCGGTGCACAGCAGGGATAGGGTAAGCAAAGCAATGTGTATAGGTAATGCATAGAGGATAAGTATTAACTGGCACTAAAAATTCCTGTGGTTTTCAGGAGGAAAGAGCAAAACTAAAATGCAGGAGGCAAAGTGACTGGAATTAGCAAGCTCTGGGCTGATAATTTTCTTATTGCCAATAATTTTTCTCTTTGAATATCACTAGTGGGAAATGACTCTTCTATGGAATTTGGAGATGGTCCAGTGTTCTTGCTGGATGTTCAGAAATAAGTCCTATCTTTCAGCTGGACTGGACACCAAAATAGTTCATACAAAACTGTGAAAACACTCCAGCAACAAATAATTGATATTAAAAAAACAAATTAGTATCATGTATTATCATAAACTCTAGAAGAAAAAAAATTCACAGTGCTACAAACTCTTCGTCATTCACTAAACCATGTGGGTGGGCTATTAATGGAAAGAAGTTTATCAGCTAACAAATTTCTCATTCTGTTGCGCAACTTCTCTCTTCATTCATTACTAGTGAGGAGCAGCAGGCAGTGGATTGCAGAGATGTAGAAAGAAAGCTTAATTATGATGAAAGTAGAAAAATAAATAGAAATAGACATTAATTCCTACACAGAGCTAGAGCCATTAGCTTAATGAGTTGCTTGAGAAACAACTACACAATCATATCCTATAAGCAAATGCTTCTGCAGAGTAATGGTATTAACGCTTTGCAAATGTTACTAAGGTGGCACTCACACATTTCTTCCACAGTTTCTTGAGCTACAGATGTTTTCAAAGGAGTCACACTTCTTTTGTACATATCTTCATTAATATCTAGCATTCCAAGAGCAATTTGACAGTTGCATACCGCATGGGACCATGTCCAGACTGAATTTGAATAGCAAACTGTATTAATGGATGTGGTTGCAAAGTATGCTACTCATAAAGTTATTTCATTTTTCAAACATTATGCTACAGTCATGAATAAAAACAAACAGTTGGATGTGATAATCATCTGAATGATCCTACCTTCTGATATAGGGTGATAGTCTTCTCCAGAAGTAGCAGATCCATCCTTTGTATGAACTCTCACGACAGAAACCTTGGAAGTGTCTCCCAGACGCAGCACTGGGATTTTTACAACTGCCACTTGCCTTGTGTCCTTTGGTTCGCTCACACTAAATTTGGTCTCACCAAACTTAATAATAGCCTCTATAATTAGAAGAAAAATGTTTTTAGAGCACACAAATGGGCTTCCAAAAGCCAAAACCAACAAAATAATGTCTTACTGTCTGCATCATCCCGAATCTTTATCAGGGTCTCATTTTGTTCACCAATAGAGGCACCAAAGGAAGAATCACTTCTTGGAGTGCCAAGAACCAGACGTAGTTCTTCCTCTTCTTCATGGAAAGTATCATCCATAAGCACCAGTGTGCAAGGCTTCTCAGTTTCACCTGAAATCATTCTGAAGGTAATATCATGCAGAACTTAGGTGTTCTTGCTCTATTATAGCACTTCCCTCCAAGCTGAAGGAACCACAGGCTCCTTCTGCTGGCCAGGGCACCCACCTTGATTCCATATAAGTTAATCAGTAATGACAATAGTGAAAGCAGAATTACTAATCACTACCTTTGTATGGAAGCTCACTACTTAAGTGAAATCTCCCATTTTGGAACTTCTCTAAGACAAGTTTCTATTTGGTACAGCCATTTCACATGTATTGTTTCTTTCAGTTTACCTTAGAATAAAATACTCCTTTTCAGTGCCCTCCCCCACAATGTGTATTTCAAAAATAAATTCTTGCACGTGGAAGCAGAGTAACAGAAACTGTCACTAATTTTAATGGTAATTTTGTCTTGGAGTTTTTTATTTCAAGAATTGCAGGCCCTTTTGACTGTGTGGACCTTCACTTATTCAATTTGATCTTAACATCTTTTAAACTCCCACTGGTTCCAAATGACGATGAATATCACCTTAAAAATGCTTTGAATTTGCAAAATGCTCAGTTTGAGCACTCACAAATCAATGTGGCTAGACTTACGAGATGTTCTGAGACGCTGGGAAAAAGGCCTTGTCTTTGGCCTTCTACAAGACCAGCAAGAGTTATGAGTGGTGTGCAGAGTGTTTGGCTCCCTGTGCCAAACTCAGTGGGCTTATCATCATGAGACTGACTCCTACAGCCCTTACAAAAGGAACAGTGCAGGATATGAGAGAGATGAGGTCAATTTACAGCATGTTTTCATCATTATGTATGCAAAAATGATCAAGGCTCTTCCAGATAAAAAAATAGATCAGGATGCTGACTGCGTTCATTTTCTGAGGTATTTTTTTCCCCTGTAGAAAATAAATTATCCATTAGGAGGAGAAAAAAAAAATTCAAAATATTCATCCAGCTCATTTTTACACGATAAATGTGAAAACTGTTCTGAAACTGCTGCATTTTAACAGGCCTAAGAAGCTTATGGAAACAAGATATAATCCAAGCAGACCTCTTTGCTACTTGTCTTCATGGAGAAATAGTAGAGCGACATTGGTTGTAAAAAAAGAGGAAAGTCACTACCTAAGGGGCCCAGATCCATTAATCCTAACAAGTTGGACTCCCTTTCCTGGTTACACAGAAGCAATGGCAAAGGCATGGAGTACCTGACAGCACTAAAAGCTGAGGCCAGCTCTAAATAAAGATAATCTGAATAACTGTACAAGAGAACTATGATACACAGAAATATGAAGCTTGTCATTTCCGTGATAAGGGCATACCAAGGATTTCATACTGATGACAGAATTTATTTTGGGCTTGTAAAAAATGTTATGTGTGTGTAAACTTTAAAGACTAAAAGATTAAACTGTCTTATGCACAAACAGAGGGAATCAGGCAATATTCTTTTGAGGTAGTAACACCCGATTTATTTGTGTTTTATCTCTGATGTGAGATAATAAGTACATGATACTGGTGAACTACCTTAGGAAAGCCTCCCTGGGAAAAAAAATCAATCAGAAATTACAGTTATATATCTGTTGAAAGGTCTCTTACTCATTTCAGTGCAAGTCAAATGTATTTACCAGAAATCTGCGTAACAAAGAGCAGAGCTTCTGAAGTTTCCTTTCTGACAGCAGCTCTGTGCTTCTGTTATTGTGTTACTCTGAACCTGCTTTTGCTACCACGGATCAAAAAGACTCTGGCACTCAGACTTGACCTATGTGAAGATACGTCCCTTTAGTTGCTATTGATTATCCCTCTAGATCAGAAGTGAAGCAAAAATAGGCATCACCTGTGTGCACGCTACCCGTTGTGTACAGAAAAAAGCCTTGGGTTTTCAGAGCAGTGTATTTGGCACTACTTTATGAGAAGACACGATTAAAACAAAACAATCAAAGCAAAGAAAGGCAAAACAAAACAAAGCAAAACAAAACAAAAGTGGACTAAAACCTTCTAAAATAAGATCAAGAGCTTACCAGGAAGGAACGTGATGATGGAACTGTCAGTATTAGGACGCTCTTCAAAGTCCATCATTACCTGAGCTGAACCTTGCCTTGTGTAGCATCTCACAGTGGATGTGTATCGGATATCCCCACTCCTGTGTATCATGGCAGAAATCTGTCCATCATTTTCATTGCCTACATATACAGATTCTTTAAACTGCATCTTAGGCACTGGGAGAAAAACATAAAAAGCATGTGTGTAAAGTATAATTGCAAAAGTTACCGTATCTTCCCCCCACTATTTCAAATCTAGTTATGTTACATTGCACCAAACATGTAACATAAGCAGCTAGGCAGCAAATGCTTTAACATATTGTCTATAGCTAAAGTGTGTGTGATTCAAAGGAGAAGTGTTTGTGTATTGCAGTCATCCATCTCCTGCATAAATCTGAAAAGGTACAAAAAGTATTACTCACAGTCAGAGATTGAGTCATTGATGAAGATGGTGGCCTTGGTGGGTTCTCGAAGGGCAGCATTCATGGGCATCCTTAGCACAAGCTCAAACTTCTCAGTTCCTTCTAACAGTGGCTGCCCAAGGTCATCCAGAATTACCACACGAAACGTTTGCATATTGACTCCCGGGGAAAAATCCAAATTACGACTGATGCCTACATAATCTACTCCAGCTACCAATGAAAAGGAGTTTAAAAATACCAGATTAATAAACAGCATTACATGCATTAAAAATAAAAATTCCTATCATTAGGCAGTTACTTTTAGGTAAATCTATTTTTTAATATAATTTTTAAATTTGCTAAATTTTGGCAGCCATGTAAAGCAAAAACATCTTTTGACCATCTATGTTGAACTATACAATAAAACAGATCGATATTAAGTCACTTTTTGTTAGGTGACACAAGTCACAAAACGGGGCTGATTCTGTCAAAGCATCACTGAACCACTCAGCTGTAGCAATGCTCTTGCTGAACTGGTTACTAAATAATAATTTCTCATTGTCTATAGTAAAAATGAGAGGAGCAAACTCTGCACGCTGCCAGTGATTACAACCCTGTGCCCAGGGTACGCTGTTGAGGCAGTAACCAGCTGCCTTTATGAGTATCTGAAGGCATCTCTCTCCGTGCTGGACTTCACAGTGGCTCCTACTCCTGTTTCTTTGAGAGAAAATCTGTAACTACTTAATTTGTTCTAAGAAGAGAGATCTGCTAAGAGCAAAAGACGTAATAAATTTCATCTTATGTAGTCAAATCTATATCAAGATTAAATGTTGCATTTGTTGTTGAGACATATTATGAATCTAGAGCAAAACAATAACTTACCTTCCGCAGTTATTGGTTCAGATTTGCGAGACCTCACTGTAACAGACGCAGCTTTAGACAGGTCCGTTCCAGTCCTCCAGACACGCACCTCAACATAGCCAGCGCTCTCGTCAACATAGTATTCATCATTTCCAAAGTAGAATGCTGGCTCTGGTGAAAGAGGAATAATGTCCATAAATATTTTTTACCTTTTATTGAAGGTAACAAGAGCATAAAATCCACATTAGATAATGGAGAGCACTTTGCCCTTCTCAGTAAGTGAAATAAAGCGTTTTATTTTGAGGTATTTTTCTAGGTATTTTTGGCTTCTTTTCAAGAATTCATTTGCCTATTTTGGGACAGCAATTTTTGTATCAGCACTGTGATCTTTTTCTTGCCTCCTACATTTCTAACTTTGTGTGTCAGCAGGTACGAATCTGTGTGCAAAACCGAATATGTTATCTCATTAAACTTATTTGAGCTGGGTCCTGTGCACAAGCCAGAAAATTCTTTGCATTTTTCACTTTGGTGCAAACGGACAAAGGTGAATATAGTTCATGAAACCTTAACTTGAATGTTCTCACAGATTCCTGTTGCTAAAACCGGACTGGAACATGATATATAACTGGAGATGCTTTTGGAAATGTTTTCCAGCTAACTGAAGGGGCAAATACTTAATTTTAGTTCCCCCGCATCTAGCATTTAAAACAAAATCAATCTTATTGCATGTACACTGGAATGTGAATAGTCTTTTATCTTAATATTTAAGTTCTACAGTTTACAAGAAGAGCAAAAAGCAAAGGAGGTTAAGTGCTATCCCACTTAAAAGACATACTTTTATCCTCATTTTTTCCCTTTTTCAGTTCTTCTAGCCACAGCAATCTCACAAAGGAAACAGGCTTAAGAACATAGCCTGGTTTCATCCTGGATATATATCAGCTCTCCTTTGTTATCCCTTCCTCTTGAAACCTCTTGTTTCAAAAAGATAAGGGTAAGCACACACAGCAAGTGCCTCAGTTTTCCCATTGTGCAGCAGAAAAAATACCTGCCTTCCCTATGGCTAGGATGCAATTTGAAGACCCACACAATTTCTCTTCCTATTTCATTACAATTTTCTTATGTTAACTAGTAAGAATTTATTATAATCATGAGGTTACAATATCACAAAGGTGCTTGAAAATATCATACAGCATAGGGTCAACTCGAATTAAGTTGACAAAGATCACAGCACTTAATCAGTGCTCTATCAGTGGCACTATGAATACTTTCCCTTCACCAAGCGTAGAAAAAAAGAAAAAAATTAAAGGACATGACTGGAAAAGTTTATGGTTCTACAGAGCTATGCCTAGCATACAGAAAAGCTACAACTTACCCAAAGGAAGAGACAGAACACCTTTTTAATGGTAAATGGAAGTTGGGCCTATCATTTCCATGATGCAGCCAAATTTTCTTCAGATTATATGCATGTTGCAAAACCTATGATTTTACAGTGGAACAAATGTTTTGGAATTGAAGAACCTGCTTCAGACTACAACTGAGCTCAACAAAGCCAATGTTGTGGGTTTTTTTGGCTAGGATAGAGTTAATTTTCACAAGAAGCTGGGAGGGGACACAGCCAGGACAAGTGACCCAAACTAGCCAAGGGGGTATTCCATACCATATGAAGTCATACTCAGTATATAAATGGGGCTGGCCAGGGAGGAGTTGCTGCTTGGGACAGGCTGGGTGTTTGATCTAGTGAGCAAATTGTGTATCACCTGCTCTGTATAATCTGTTATAAGTACTGTTGTTGTTACTTTCCTCTTCCTTTGTTGTCCCAGTAAATTGTCCTTATCCCAACCCATGAGTTTTACCTTTTTCTTCCAATTATCTTCCCCATCCCACCAGCAGTGAGCGAGTGGCCACCTGGTGCTGAGCTGCCAGCTGGGGCTAAACCATGATAGCCAAACATTGTGAAGACATTGTATTATAAAGGTTTTAGGGAGGCTTGTAGGAAAAACAGACAGACAAACTTTCTATGTTTTTCTGAAGTTCTGGAGGACAATCTGACAAACTACACAGTGTATGGCAACAATTTCCTCCATGGTAGATTGCTTAATTCTTTTTTTCTAGAAAGCTGAACAATATAAAATAAGATTTTAATTAAAACCAAACAGAAGTAATATAAAATGGTTACTTGGGTATTTCTAAACCGAAACTTTATCTGAGAAGGCAGCAGTTCCTAAACATTTGGAATTGCATACATAAATCACATAAATTAGAAGTTTTGGATAAAAGTATTTTTGTTTCTGCTTTCAAGATTTTTCCTGTATTTCACAACTGACAAAATAATTTACTAAAAAACAAGCAAACAAACATAACCTCTTAAAATTCCACATCACTGAAAACAAATGCAGCTGCCTCCCTACTTATCTGCTAAAACTAAAATCATGGGTTGTAACAAGTTGATGGAATTGAATATGTTTACTGAATAATAGTGCAGATTCATAGACCTGCTTGAGCATTATTAAGGTCATCAACCTTTCCAGAATGAAAGACAAATTTGGAAAATGTCTAGCTTTGGTAGATGAAAAAGTCTTTCAGTTCCAGTTTAATCACTTTTTAAATTCAACATTGTGTGTATTGAAACGTGTGTTTGTGTGCACAGACAGGCACAGAACAATCTTACAGTATTTGCCTCTAGGGACTGGGTTATCAGTAGCTGCATTTATATTTGGGACTGCGAAGTTCTAATCTTAAACATTTTTAATAGGTGAATAGGATACACTTTTCTTGTATAACTACTAGTAACTTTGATGAGTATTCTACTAGATAGATCCTTAGATACTACAGAACTGGATATTAGATCTGCAAAAAAATGTACCATTTCAGACATTCAACGATCTTCTAAAATTCTCAAGATGGAAAAAGGCTCATCTGACCTCTAGTGGTTACAAATACAGAACGTCTACCAAGACCAAATGGTCACAAATCTGCCAATGGTTAGATAAGGGTAATTAAAAATATTAACAAATCTAATACATGTGATTTCTTAAACATGTATTTTTAAAATTTAGCCCACTTTTCCAAGTCTAATCTCAGTTTTATAATCCTCTTCTCTCTATACTGATGTGATGGTAGTTCTGGAATTAGGTCTGGACTTGGCCCCAAGACATTGTAAGTACTTGAGAGGTACTCACATTCATAGCCTGCTTGCTCTCAGTTTTCAAGGACAATTTCAAGAGGTTTCCCAGCACAATGAGTTTACAGAAATGACTCATCCACTGCAGTGAGTAAAATCTGAGGAGCTCTAGAAGCATCCCCTTCTACTTGCTGACTACACAGGGAACTTAGACGACCTGCCTTAAACTAGATGGAAGATGTAAAAGAAAATGTTGGCTTCTTGTAGTGTTATCCTAGTGGTTGCTTTGCTACTGCTGAAGAGGAATCTTCAGCCCTTGTTTGTTCCTGTAGTCACAGCCAAACATAAAAATGCCTAAACTCTCAGTTAGCTTGCCTTGTGTTCCAGAGTGAGTTTTTCACACTTTTTGAGGCATGTATCTTCAATGAAAGACACATTCTGCATGGTTACCCATCCTAGGAAACAAATCCTTACAAATGTTTTGTAAGTTCATTTCCTGTAAGCTGTGTTCGTAGCTCCCCAGGGGAAGTAGCAAAGCCAAGTTACTAACAGGGAGAGCATTGTCTTTCTCAGGCCATGGCTGGAAAACACTCTGCTCAATGGCTGCAGGCTCACTTACAGCAAGTCTTTAATCTAGTAATCACTCTGGAGAGAGACCAATGCAGATTTAAAGGTTCCTCTTACAGAAATAAGAGGAAGAGTTTTTTTCAGAATTTTTTGTTCAGACCCACAGATTTCACTGGCCCGAAGTTACAATAACCAGAGGAGAAAGGTTAGGAGCTTTAGTCCCAGGTTTCTTGGCACAGAAATGAAATCTTTGTCTTGCCTGTACACTTACACAGTCAGGAGTGTATATCGAGTACAGCACTAGTCTGTCATCAAGCAGGAAAACAAACACACTTCTCATGCTGTTAGAAACAGGTCTATCTTTGAACGTCTATCAGGAAATCAATGAGATAGCACACAAATATTTATTTCCAAGGAGGTTTTTGTGTTTTAAAATGATATCCTTACAGTCTGCTTTAGAGGGACACGGCAAAAGAGTAGGTTGGTTGCAAGATACCAAGGTGCCACAATCAGTTTGGGCTGCCAGTGCAAATAATATGTAAGGCAGGATAGGACAAACACAAAAGAACAGACTCTTCTCTGCTGACATCTCAATAAGCCTTAATACTAAAGTGATTTTCAGTGATGCATACTTCCAGTGAGAGACACATATATATATATGTATATATTTTCAGGAGGAGAGATACAATAGAAGAAAACAGGTCCTGCTACTGTGACATATTTAAATATTGGAACTAGGAGAAGCAGTCATTTCAACTGAACTCACACTTGATCTTTTCTAGTGGTGTTAAACTGTTCATTCCTAAAGGCTTTTGCCTTCCTTCTTTCCATGCACAGTACAAACAAGGCTATAATGTGAACATTATGAGTTGCCAGAGCCAGCAGAAGTCTGTTGTGGTCTGTTGCAGAAGGTGCAAAACAGTGTCTTGTAAGCTTACCAGCCTGTTCTGGTATGGTCTGAGCATGCTAGTGCAATGCTGAGTCCAAAGTAATGACCCCTGATGGTTAAAACAGCTAATTAGCTTGGACAAAACAACAGACAAACATGGCTGATTTCCTCTGCACCTGATGTGGCTCACACCCAGACAACGTATATGTCCCTGCACAATGCTTACTTGCATTTCAGTATCACAGCTAGCAATAAATGACTGAGCTGCTGAGTCTATATTTAACACCAGATACTCCACCCTTCTGAACATGAAGTGGGTGAGTTGCAGATAGACCAGCTAAGAACATGAGTTCCATTAGATTTGAGAAGGAATGGGCATTTACCGTTTGACAGCAGTAAAGGTCAGCTTCTGTAATCTCTCTCATATATGCATGTTAATGGGAGCAAAAGAAAAGCTCAGAAAAACTGTCCATTACACAAAAAAGTTTATATTATATTATCAAAGAGGACTTTAAAATCTGAAACTAGGTAGCACCATTCTACAGCTATTTACACATACTTGAAGCTACACAAGCAACTGAGCTTGCATTTAGCACAAAGAATTAAATTTGGCAAGTCATTTATTTGTGCTGAATGCTGTAGAAGCAGGGGTCAGGACTACAGTCAGAGCTGAGTTCTGGAGCAGGTACCCATTGTGCAAGTGCCAATAGCTTTTTATTTGATGTGGTCAAAACAGATTACTTTTCAAATTCATATGTTGTAATCTTAACAGCTTTCATCTTCTTAGCACTGTTGTCATAACTTTTGCAATCAAAAAGTAAATTCACCTCAGAATCAAAAGTACTAGTTGCAGCCAAATTGCCACACACATTATCTCAAGCACATAATGCCTGCATTTCCATTTGTCTCAACAGTCCCTTTCTGTCTGGCAACTTATAATGATTTTTTAAAGAATAGTACAAATATTGTAACAGGTAAAAGAACAGACTCAAATTAATGCAACCTTTACTAAATCCAGTTCTATTTTGTAAGAAAAAGACAATTTTTTTTTTAATCTACAAAGGCAGTGCCATACATTGACTAGACTGGTTAATGGCTGAATTACTCATATTTTACGCAACTTAAACCAGTAATTTTGGTAGAGTAACAGTGTGAATCAAGATCAGTAACTGGTATGAACAACATTGTATATGATTCACTTTTAATTAATTTATGATACATACTAATTCAGTATAAACCTTTACATTTTAATTCACCTTTTATGTCAAAGTGCATCCATGCTTCAGTTTCTCCACGCGCAGGACCGTCAGAAGCAGCAGCTGCCTAGCAGGCCTGGAATGCACACCTAACCTCTCTGCTACCTAAAGAAGTAGAACTCAAATGTCAGCAAAGTAGCACAGTAAAGGAAGTAGACTGCAGCCCTAGCTGCAAGACTGACGGTGGCAGTAGGTGGCTACAGTGATACTCCATCTCTGGTCACCTACTTTTTCCTGTTCTTGTCAGTCCCATCCCTGGGGTGAGGACAGCCTGCAGTATAGTTAACAGCCTGAAGAACTGAGATAATTCTGATTTTGCCTAATGTCAGGTTGCAGTTCATAATGGTTCCGTAATAACTAGATGAGCTACAGAGTATGCTCCGATCATGGACAGTAAAGACATCTGAGTGCATGAAGCCATGCTGTACTCCACTTGTTCAAAACGTGTGCCTTGAAACTGAAGATGAATTTTTCAACCATTAGCTACCTACTACATAGAAGATGGTAATGAACAGTTGCCTCCCAATTATAACCGGAATTTCAGGAGAAAGGCTAAGGTGTGAGGTTGACTATTAAAAGTGACCTTCTCTTGGAAGCAGTTCATTTACCTTTGTTGATTTGTTGAGAAACTCTGTTACCATTCCAAAATACCAAATGTGAACTAACACATACGTGAAAATATTTATTAGTAGAGGTAGTATAATTACGATTATTGCATGCATTATCAGGATATAACCGACAGATCTTGTTATCACTGTAACTATCCCAGGTCTCAGAGGAACTTTACCTATGTTCAGACTCAGAGGACAGGGCCAAAAGATTTTTCCTGCTACAAGTACGCCAAGCTCCAATTACTTGCTCGAACTGTTTCACAATGCAGGTAATTGCCTCATTTACCAAAATAAATAAAAATATAAAGAATACTAGCTGAAGAAAGAAACACTTTGGAATTTGGGGACACACCCAAACTGATGGTATTGCCTGCAGCTACCATAAGATTTTCACACGCAATTTTCCTACTGGCAAGACCTCCCACAGAACATGAAACCAAACCAGATTCTTCTACATGTTCTATTTTTAAAAAGAATGAGATTATTTTTATGTAAGAGGCCCAGGAAATGGCACGAGTAACAAATTCTCAACAAACTGATGAAATGGAGGCAGGCAGATTAATGGGAAAGCTTGGCAGAAGTATTTAAATATACCACACAGAAGGTACCTCACAAGGAAACCAAACATGAAGGAACTCACAGTCAGTGATTCATACGTGAGATAACAAATGAGGACTCCTAGAAACAGAAATGATAGCAGAAGCTGAGCAGCATTTCAGAAATCAGGCTACATAAAGATACAGCATTTAGTCATTTCTAAATATGTTTTTCACATTCTAACTGAGCAATTAGTTTACGACTGGGCCTTGCAGAAAAAGCAGTCTGTAGAAAGGGTCTGAGTGAAATAAGTATATTTACAAAACCAGAGGTTTTCTGAAAATAATATTTTCAATTTTTATCTTCCTGACATTTACACTCATACCAAGAAACGTAACCACAAAGTCACAAAAGCTCATTCTATGCATCTTTTCTTTATAATACCTCATAATATCATCCACTTAAATCATGACCCTGATTTCTAAGATTTTAAAGCCCAAAGTCATAGTGATGAAAATTATGTTTTCTCCTCAGCTGAGATTTCCACTGATTGGCATGCAGTACAAGTCAGACTTTTCGATTATAAACAAGCATTTTGTTGTTTGGTAATGACAGCTGATAGGAAGATGGTGAGGAAATTGTGCAGACTCAACAGCAAAGACAGAATTCCTGAACCTTCATAAAAATAAATGGATGCTGAAAATGAGTGAGCTCCTGATGCAATGAAAGCCATTAGACTTTGAGAAAAAGGATATAACAATATTCTAAAGATCAAAATAAATCCAAATTGTGCATTTTCTGTGAGTGATTTTTCATAGAATTACAGAATGGTTTGGGTCAGAAGGGACCTTTAAAGATCATCTACTCCAAGTCCCCTGCCAGGGGCAGGGACACCCTCCACTAGACCAGGGTGCCCAAAGACCCATCCAACCTGGCCTTGAACACTTCCAGGGATGGGGCCTCCACAGCTTCTCTGGGCAACCTGTGCCAGTGTCTCATCAACCTCATCATAAAACATTTCTTCCTTATGTCCAATCTAAATCTACTCTCTTTCAGTTTAAAACTGATGACTGTTGTCCTGTCATTAAAGGTACTGGCAAAAAGTCTCTCTCTGTCTTTCTTATAAGCCCCCTTTATACATTAAAAGATTGCAATAAGGTCTCCCCAGAGCCTTCTGTTCTACAGGCTGAAGAAGCCCAACTCTCTCAGCCTGACCTCATAGGAGAGGTGCTCCAGCCCTCTGATCATCTTTGTGGCCCTCCTCTGGACTTGCTCTAGCAGCTCCATGTCTTTCCTGTACTGGGAATCCCAGAGCTGGACGCAGTACTGCAGGTGGGGTCTCATGAGAGCAGAGGAAAGGGGCAGAATCACCTCCCTTGACCTGCTGGTCACTCTTCTTCTTATGCAGCTGAGGACACGGTTGGTTTTCTGGGCTGCTAAGTGGACATTGCTGGCTCATGTCCAATTTTTCATCCACCAATATCCCCAAGTCCTTCTGTGCAGGGATGGGAAAGCCATTCATCCCCCAGTCTGTACTGATATTAAGGATTGCCCCAACTCAGGTGCAGGACTTGTCCTTGCACTTGGCCTTGTTGAACTTCATGAGCTTCACAGGGCCCCACTCCTCAAGTCTGTCCAGATCCCTCCAGAGTATATCAACTATACTGCTCTGCTTGGTGTCAGCTGCAAACTGGCTGAGGGTACACCAAATACCACTATGTCATTGATGAAGATATTAAATAGTATTGGCCTCATTAAAGACCCTTGAGGAACACCACTCAGTAGTTTCTGTTTAGACAGTGAAACATTGAGTGTAAGTATTTGGATGCAGCCACCCAAGTAATTTATTATCCATCTAACAGTCCATCTATCAAACCCATTTCTCTTCAATTTACAGGTAAGAATGTTGGGGGAAACTATGTCAAAGGCCTTGAAGAAATTTAGGTAGGTGACATCTGTAGCACTTCCTTTATCCACTGATGCAGTCATGCCATCATAGAAGGTGACTGGAGTAATGAGGCACAATTTGCCCTTGGTGAAGCCATGTTGGCTGTCTCTAATCACCTTCCTGTCTTCCGTATGTTTCTAACAGTATCTTCCAGAAGGATCTGTTCCATGATCTTACTAGGCACAGAAGTGAGGCTGTTAAATTCCTTTGAACCAAATTCAATAAAAATCTGAATCTTATCAAAGTAGTAAATGTGTTTGGTTTCATTGAAGAATAAATGAAGAAGAAGGGAGGCACTATTATTATACCTATCATTACTACAAATGGTACATAGAAGAGGAATAGGATAACCAATAAATGTAAAATACTTTCTTTTCCTGGAGACTGTTGGTCTTTGTGTATCATTTCTGACCCAGCTTGTATGACATTTTTTAAAGAAAATGATGATCCTATCCATTCTTGTGGATAGTGATTAAAACTATATCTCTTCTGCCTATATGTTTGTACAGATTTTTCTGGATTGGAGACATCTTGACCATATCACAAGAGAGGCTAAGAAGGACACTGCCCCAATTCAGACTTTAGATTTTTGCACTTTTACTAATCTTTCATAATGCTAGTTACGTTTATTTCGCTTAGCTGGCAGAAACAATTTCTTACAGGCTTTCCTGCCCACATACAATGAGAACACATTTAGTCAACTGAGTTCTGAGAAGAAAAATACGCAAGAGATCTTCCATGGTCCCTTTACAGGAGCTAACGTTAAGGATTGGACTCAGCAGAGAAGACAGAACTTAAACCAGAACAACAGCCAGACTTACCAGACCACAAAAGCAGAGCTCTAATGACAGAAAATATGCTCCGCTGTATGTTAAAAGTTCTTGAATTCTCTCTTCTGGACTTCTGACCCCATTTGTGTGGGAGAGAAGAGAAAAATAGTTGCCTGACAGACAGTAATGTGAGCTAATCCTTTGATGATTTACACATTCAAAAGCAGAATCAACATCATTAAAGCCCAACAGGGTACACTGGTTACTCTGTTGTTCAGTATCCTTTGGGTCTTCAATGACTGATGAGCAAAATGGCAAAGTCTCAGTACAAGGAGCTTCAGAGGAAGCAATATGATTAGAAGAAACCTTAGGAAAACTGGGTGCACCGAGATGTCCTATACAACTTGATGATCCAAATATTAGACAAACAAAGCACTCACTAGGTCACTAAATTCACTACCTACAATCACAGAATCACAGAGGTTGACGAGCAACAAAGAACAAGTTATTGTTTTAGAATGATTTGCTAGGCATTCATTACATTTTCAAACAGTCTGTAATAAATGTAAGATCTGTAGTACAAAGACCGAAGCCGTAAAAATTGTAACACGCTACAGGAAGACAGGAGAGAGAAAGATTTTCAATGTACTCTTGAATGACCTGTCATAAAACAATAATAAAACATTAGGCTCTGGAAAACAACATCAGCACATGGACGAACACCATCTCATTTAACTCATTCTAGTTGTAGCAGAGAGTATCAATTTTCTACACTTCATGTGATTTCATATCTTCTGCTTATCAACTATTTTATGTGCTTTGAGTACAAAACTCAAAAGCTGTTTCCTGTGTTTCAACACTCTCCTAGAAATACTTCTATAGTTCACTTAGGACTGCTAATGCATATGTAAGCTAACCATTTAAGAACCTGCAGTAGTGAAGGCTTACAGATATGCTGCTCCATCAGCTGAGTCCTCTATCGTAAAGGAACCATATGAAACAGATGTGACAAAGTACTGTCTGGACATCACGGTCCATCCTTCTTACCTATTAAAGGAGACTAGATCATAAGGTTAGACTATGTACCTAGTTATTAAGCAGCTAAGTGAAGATGAGATTAATCCAGCATCCGTAGTTCACATATATATATAATGTGTGTGTACCTGCATACACAAATATGCAATAAACTGTCAGTAACAGATAATGCTGGAAAAGCAAATCATAAATGCACCTGGTTGCCTTTATAGAATCTCCTACTGTAAGATATGTAATTAATTTGTTTCTGTGGTAGACAGTAAACAGGGACTTTGCAAAATCTTTAAGGCTATTATCATAAACTGCACATTTTTCACTCTTTTGAAATGGTGATAATAAGAAATGAGAAGTAAATAAAGTAAGTAAGAGTATAACGTGTCATAAATTGGCTGTCTTCCACTTTTCCCCTTGATTAGTTGCCAATCTGGCCACCTACCACAGACAGGGGAAAGAGAAGAGGTCACATAGAGATTTTACCTAATGGGAGGACAAAAGAAGTTAAAATCTGCGCAGAAGTGCCAGAGGCATCAGACACAGAGGCACTGTAAAAAAATAAAAGAAAGAAAGTAGTCATAGATAGCTGTACAGAGGGAAAAAAAAAAAGAACAACTAGTTTGTTATTTTAATCATCTCCAGAGAATGGTGAAGGATACTTGGGCAAATCATGACTCTGGTCCGTAATATAACACTGGGCATGCTCTGCCTACAGTGCTCACGTTGCAACTAAAATTGGACAAATAGACTGGCAGATATTGGGAAAAGGACTCTGGGGAAAAGGACCTTGGAGTCCTAGTGGACAACAGGATGACCATGAGCCAGCAGTGTGCCCTTGTGGTCAAGAAGGCCAGTGGCATCCTGGGATGCATTAAAAAAAGCGTGGCCAGCAGGTCAATGGAGGTAATCCTCTCTCTCTACTCTGCCCTGGTGAGACCCCATCTGGAGGACTGTGTCCAGTTCTGGGCTCCTCAGTTCAAGAAGGACAAGGAACTACTGGAGAGGGTTCAGCGCAGGGCCACTAAGATGCTTAAGGGCCTGGAGCACCTACCATATGAGGAAAGGCTGAGAGAGCTGGGTCTGTTTATCTTGTAGAAGAGGAGGCTGAGGGATCTTATCAATGCTTATAAATATCTAAAGGGTGGGTGTCAGGAAGATGGGACCAGGCACTTCTCAGTGGTGTCCAGTGACAGGATGAGGGGCAGTGGCCATAACTGGAAAACAGAAGGTTCAACCTGAATGTGAGGAAATACTTCCTCACTGTGAGGGTAACAGAGCACTGGAACAGGCTGCCCAGAGAGGTGACGGAGTCTCCTTCTCTGGAGACATTGAAAAGCTGCCTGGACTTGTTCCTGTGTGATCTACTCTAGGTAATTGTGCTCTGGCAGGGGGGTTGGACTAGATGATCTCTAGAGGTCCCTTCCAACCCCTACCACTCTGTGAATCTGTGAATATTAACTACCAAGATCAACCAACTACTCATTCAGTTTAAAGTTATTGCATATCTACTGTCAAAAAGAAAAAGACATATTGGATTGCCTGTCTCAGAGGCCAGTGGAAATAAGGAGATTCCGGATAGCCTTGTGAGATAAGGATGTCCATCTGACAAACCACATTGCTAATAAAATATTTAATTATCATTCATTAGAAATTTGGCTTTTGACACATTGAAAATTAGTTGATACTGTATGCCCACTGGGAGACTTAATGCAGAGCATTTATTTATGACACAGCATTGCAGAGCTGTCCTTTTGCCTCTTTTCAGGCCACTGACAGTAAACGTCAATATGGACTTTACTGCCCCAAGCAAGCTGTACAAGTGCCAGTGGCTACTGATTTCCTGAACACGGTCTAAGGATTTCCAAAGTTTAATTAACTGCAGGGGGAGTGACAGCAAATGTTTTAAAGAAATCTCCAGAAGACCAGAGAATTAATCTATTCTGTTTGACCTCTAACATTGGCTTTCTGCATTACCATACCGTGATCATACCATCATCCAGTTTACTCAGCTGTAAAATACTCCCAGATAGTGCTATCCTCTACCATGTGGATGATACGAATGATTGATTCTGTTGAGTAGGTATAAAGAAAATCTGAGTCCTTTAGCTTTCCCAGCCTTGAAGCAGAAATGTCAAGAAGAAGTCTGAACGGCTACTCGCTCATCTAATGTGAATGAAGTGGAACAAATGTATTTAATGTACTTCCTGCTGTGAACAGCATGAGGCTTCAACAATTCCACTAAGGCAAGATGACTGTTTGTCAGCCTGGCTGTAGGGCTGCGTGCTCTCATGGCAACACTAAATACAGTAGCATGGGATTAAAATCACATAGGAAGACAGTCAGTCACTGACAAAAAGCTTGAAGCAAACAAAATAATTTTAAGCATTGTCCTCTTAGCTGCAAACTTCCAGCTCTGCATTCATCACACCTCTTCTGGTTTCCAAATGTGATTGCAAACCAAGAGTTTAAAATTTGCTCACAATACAAAATAGATTAAGCAAGAAAGAGTCCAAGTCAGCAGTTCAAGAATCAAAACATGGCTACAGAGAGCAGAGCTTTGACTGCAAGCCTTGTTGCAAGGACTAAAGCATTTGTATCAGACTTGTTGCACACACCACAACAACCCTGTTAGTGCTGGAACGAAATGACAGGCTCCTCATTACCAGATGAATACTAACAGAAGACTTTGATCTCATTTTTTCTCTAGATATGTGAAATGATTTCAGAATCACAGCTTCAGCTGGAAAAACAACGAGCGCTCCCGGCTGATCTTACTTAGTTGCTAAGTGCCCAGGGATTAAGGCATTTCCATGGAAGACTGGGGTCCAAATGTTTTCAGGGTCTGAGTCTGAACCCCAGTACTCCTCTCTGCAAGGGGAATGAAAAGTGCACAGCAACCTTATCTTCCTTTTCCTAGATGTATAATATTGATCTATTACGTAAAGTATCTCCTCCAAATGAGCTTTATGCTCTGAGCTCTTCATACAGGATAGGTATGTCCTGAGCTCTTAAAATTCATCAGGGATTTCTGTTCATCCCCCAAATCACTGAGAGGCACGAATGCAAGTAGTCCAGCCCATCAATTCTGGCTAGACTTAGTTCACCTTTGTATGGAAAACAGTTGAATTTCTTTGTCATTTTTTGGATTCTATCTTGAACATCTAAATACCTATTGAAACACTCTCAGCATTCATTTCATTTTTTTAGATTTTAACTAGAGTTTTTCAGATTTTTCCTTAGAAATCATAATTATTTTATGAAGCAGGAATAGCTATGTATCTCTCTAGTTTAATGGCATTTCATTGTAGGAACTGTTGTAGCACAAAATTAGAAAGAATTCCTTCCATCATGCCCAGTAGTGCTTATGAGTTTGGAATGAAAGGCAAATTAAATTTCAAAGGGTAGGGTTTATACGTGCTGTCAGAAATCAAGGCATTCAGAGGCACAAGGTACACATGGCGACTGACCTCAACAGTTTAGATACTTCTCCTAGAATGAGGTGGTTCCTGGGACTCCATCTCTCTTTACATTAACTATAGAAGGATCCTGGCATAACCTGGTCAAATGAAATGTCTACATGTATAGATGGCTAATACCAAATGAGATTACTGTTGCCCCAAGAGTGGATGATTTGCATAGATCTTTCTCTTGCATTCTTTTATTCCAGTGGCTAATGGTTAGTAACTATCACCTCTGACTCAAATGGATCCATGTTTTTATTTTGTAGTGCTTAAACTGTAGTGGCACATGTCACTTTGAATCCCCGATCACCATGCACAACTTTGCTGTGTATTCCATTAACTTAATCTTTTTTCCTCTTTTCTTTCTGTCTCCAAATTCAGGACCTACCAGGAACAGTCCCTTCCGAGGTAAGAAATGTCCCAACAGCAGCACCAATTTTAAAATAATCTTTCTCAATATAGAAATACCTGTGCATGTTGTGCATGCTATGATTTTTATTTTTATTTTTTTTTCATATTTTGCTTTGGCAGCACTGCACAACTGTATAATCCCCAATTAAAGTATTCAGTTGCCAGGAATTTCTTTAATATACTCTGGTTCACTAGAAAATAGAGCATGCTTCTTTTACTTTTTGTTTATTGTCATGATTGTATAGAAACTCAGCAATTTTAGTCAGACCCTAGGGGCCTTCTCTAGAACTAAAAGAAGAAGAAAAGACTTCGATGATAGGTACTGAAGGTGAATGTTTCCTAATTAACTTGCATTGAATGCCAGAGGAGATAAGGTAATGTTCCTAGTGCTGACTTGACTTCCATAGGAAAGATCTCATGTAGTATTATTAAACTTTGACCTTTGCTGTTTGTATCTTTTGACCTGAAGAAGTCGGTGCATAATGTTAATCCAGTCACAGTACTTGGAGAAATCACAACTGTGACATTGTCCAAAGAAACTTAGAAGATAAATTTAAACAAACAATGGCAAAAATATATCAGTACATGTGAAGTAAAAACACTGGACTACAGAATTTAGTATGATAACTTTACTATAGCTCACAGACTACTATACATGTGATAAAGCTTTCATCTACCTCTATCTTAGGCATTTTTGAAATTACGTTTTATAGTTAAAAGCTAAAGAAAATGCTGCTTCATGTCACAGAGCATACTGTTTTAACTTATTAAAATTAATATTGTGCACTGCAAACAATAATAACCAACACTGCTTAAAATCCCCTGCTTATTTAGGCATAATTTCAATCATGACTGCCAGGGTAGCACCACAAATCTCAGATGAAACAAAACGCGTGTAGTCTTTTCTGTTACCATGCATGATAACAGAAATGATAGAAAAATTTTATGATAGAAAATTTTACTGCTAAGTGAATTGTCAGTAAATTTTTGAACGCTCTAGATTTTTTTTGTGGGAGTACACTGACTGATATAGAAAGCAAAAAAGGAACTGTCGCAGTGTTACAAATATGCATATGCAACATTTTGGGAACAATAAGATAAGTGAATGTCTGTAAAATATGATCAGAATCAACCCTTGAAAGCACTTTAACTTTCACTATCCAAAATACTGTTTACTCTACTCAGCAAATCACACAGAATCACAGAATCACAAGGGTTGGAAGGGACCTCGAAAGATCATCTAGTCCAACCCCCCTGCCAAGGCAGGGCCACCTAGAGCACATCACTCAGGAACATGTCCAGACGGGTTTTGAATGTCTCCAGAGAAGGAGACTCCACAACCTCTCTGGGCAGCCTGTTCCAGTGCTCTGTCACCCTCACACACTGAAAATGTTCTGCTTGAATTTCCCAAACACTTCTGCATGTCAGATTTTTTAATAAACCCCATAAGAGTATTCATATTTGTTAAATAATTCCTGTTTAAAAGTTTGTAGCATTAAGGTACATTGTGCTTATAAATGCAGAAAACGTTGCACTTAAAACTGAATGGTGTTAAACAAACTAAAGTACTTCTCATGTTTTCTAATGGTAGTGTTAAAATAAGGGAGATTTCTTGTTAACTTCCTTAATGTCTTGTGGGAGTTTCGTAAACTGTTAATTTCTATACTGTGTTGTGATTGATTAACTTCCATAATTTCTTATTCCAAGTCATTCTAGGTTATTGTTAAAATGACTGTATAAACCTATGTGTTACAGTATCTTCCTTTAAATGCTAAAAAAAGTATATAAAACTGTTCCCTCCCAGGCACTGAGGTTCTCACTGAAATTTCATGCTCTAGTATCAGCTCATCTCTATCTTTCATAATCTCTTGGAGAAACATTCTCCCCACCCCAAACTTTCTGTATACATTTTAAGTGGTCAGAACATCTCCAAAGCTGGGTAATCAGCTTATTCATGGATGTTTTTTACAGCTAATCTTCCAATATTCTATGCTTTGCTGTCTACAAACCGTAAAACCTCATGAACTCATCAGAATAAATAAAAAACCCAAACTGTGGTAACAACCCTACAGAAATAAACCTGTATCTGCTATCACAGCAAAGTCAGATACATGTATTTCTATTTCAGCTTGCATTTGATATATGATCTGTTACTTTACAAGAAGTGTTATTTCAGAACCATGTATTCATTAATGTTATATGATTACTCAGATGCTTCATAGCGAAAACAAAGTCACCTCTGTCACAAGATTACACTTGAGGAATTTCAGGCAGACTATTTACGATGCAATTAGATGGGTGTCAACTTCCTACCTTTAAGAGCTGCCTTTTATAGCCTTAATTAGGGAGAAATCACTGTGCTGATAATAACCATCTATCTTGGCATCAGAATTTCAAAGAGTACTGTACTATATAATTCCTCACATTAGTCTTTAGGAAATATGGCAGTGTCACAATAGATGGTTTATGGCCTCACAGAGAGGAGTACAATAGCTTATCAGTATTCCTTTCACAGGCTTTACAGTTGAGGTGTCAGCCTTCAAACTTCAGGTATAAATGAGGGGAATTGTACCAGGAAACCTTTTTGCTACTGTTCTGTGACAGCTGCCACACTGACACTAGGGACAGTGAAAGAGAGGCTTGAGGCTGTTCTAATATCTACATGTATTTTCCAAACAGTTGGTGATACAGTGTGATGATTCTACTCTTCCTTAGTCACAGGCCTCTATCTAATCACCACCAGAAGTGCCCCGTTCAATGTAATATATCAAGGCTATTGGACACTTGTATAAAGGGCATTATTCTGTTAGCACTTCCTTATGGAGGGGATTTTTAAAGCAACAACTTTTGATTATTTACTTTATTAAAAAGACGTAGGAAGCATATATGGACACATCTAGGCAGAAATTTAAAGGCAACATTAAATCAGAAGCAATCTAGGTAGCCTCTCAGCAGCTGCTAGATGGCTTCTGGTCCACCAGGACCTCCAGTTTGGACTTTGGGAGCATAATGCATTGGGCCTGAAGGCTTTTTGGACACAGCCTCAGAATCACACGTATAAGGGCGCTCATGCAGGGAGGCATTTCGGATTACACTTGTCACTGTAACAGAATGCAAAGTTTTATCTCCTCACTCCCAATTTCCTCATGTGATTTTCTCAAACCATAAAATATTAATACTAAACTCTTTAAAAACCCCACGTAACTTTCTAATAGTATTTTTCACATCTCAGCGGGGAAGCAGCAGGTGTTTTAACAACCGAGAAGAAGTGCAAAAATCCAACTTCTACATGCTGATTTCAGCATGATGCTACCTGTAGTTTCTGTCCAGGACTGGGAATATTACTTTATTACATGATATCTTACCGTCATCCTTGTCAGGTACAATGGTAATCCGAGTACTCGGGAATTCTGCACCAATTCTCCCACCCATTGGCATGCTCAGCAAAACATCAAAGGTCTCGGCCTCCTCATATAAGGAGTCATCTATGATGACTATCCGGCACATTTTTTCTCGTTCATCTTTGTCAAAACGTAGAATGCTGTTGTGATCCTCAGGCCTGGATATGTAGTCAGAGTAAGAAAGCACAGAGGTAGGGGCAGTGCCAGATGCTGTTCCTGTGGCATAAAAGGAAAAGAGTCACTATCCATACATGGTTATAATGATCCCCTCACAGACGCTAAATTTTACTTTCATGATCTTTTAATTTCTATTTACTTTTAGGTGATAAGATGGGCTGAAACCTCTTGACCAGGCCACATCTCAGACCTCAGAAGTCTCTGGACAAACTACTTCTGCTACATGATGCAATGCAAGCACACAGCTCCTCAAATTCTTTTGCAGTTTTTCAGTCAGAAAGAATATTGTCGCCTAACACAAGAGACACAGATTGACAAAGGAGGCCCTCTGAGGATTACAAATTAACTCCTTTAGTATATTTTATCAGTTGAAGATAGCAGTGGACCAGAAATTAACTATAAACAGGTAGAATTTGATGAAAACAAATTATTTTTGTTTCAATCACCTCATCAAAAATGTTGCTTCATCTCTCCAGATGATAAATAACAATAAAAGCACAGGTGTGGAGACTACATGCTCTGTGTGGATATAGTCAATTGGAGATTGACAGGTAGAGAAAGAAGGATGGCAATTAAGCAATGCTATTTTATATGAAATTTTTCAAGATGCAAAAAAGTAAAGGATATGCTGGCAATTACTGCAGTGCTTTCAGTTCTGATCACTTTCAGTTGTATGGGGCTGCATATAAAATTCTTGCATAAAGAACTTAGATCCTCTTCACTTCCTAAAAACTACAGAAATTTGGAATACGATAATTTTTTGCTGCATTAAATAATACTCTAAGACAGATTGCAAAGATGAATACGTTTCCAATTGAGACTGGAGTGATTTAGATGAAAAAATAATTGACAAATTTAAAAACAATTTGATTATGCAATAGATGGAACAAGTCTTTTTGCTTTTCTGTCTCTTTTCCATTTTTGCCTTTTTTTTTTTTCTATAGTAGACACTGTTACCTTGCTGTGTGTAGCAGATAACCATCAGTTCCTGGCTCACATCTCCACTTCTTCTGACTGGAATAAATAATTCACCAACATCTTCTTCAATAGTATAGGTAGACTGAGGAATGAAAACAGTTGATTCTGCAAAGAACAGGCACATTTGTTTATGTAGATTTACACTCTCATAAAGTCACTTGTAAAATAGCTAGGAGCATTTTAGCATAGTCTAAAGTGCAACTTGTATTTATCAGCAATGGTGCTAAACTTTAAGAAAACTTTGGAGGGTGGGAGAAGTAGAGTTTCTTAGTCTTTGAGAAATGGAAAATAAAATCAGATCATTAGGTCTGAATTCACAACTCTTTACTAAGTACTCTCTCATGTGACTAATTTACTTATCTAGTATTAATGGTCCAAGACTATGTTTGGAGAATTTGTCCACGGAGTCTATATTTTTATTATTTCCATAGTATTTCATTATTAACTGTTAATCATAGAAGTATCAATAGCAGCTCACACTCAGGCAGTGGTTCTGCAAGGCCATTCTTTAACTCACTGCACCAAAATAACCATGAAAATCGTTTGGCATTGAGGACGCAGGATTGAGCACTTGTTATCTGACTTGGAGATTTGATCTGAGTAGGCTACATGTTTTGCTCCAAGGAGACTTGGCCAATACAGTCAGTGCAGTCTGGAAAGAAACCTCACCCAAAAATGTATCAGACCAATGAATGTCAGATCTACTTTTTTCAGGGAGAAAAAAAAGCACTAAAAGGCATTTTAAACTCCTTCATTATTTTATATGTATAAACATTGATGAGTTTTATGCTGTTACTGGGATTCAGGATCAGTTTTGGTCGTGTTCCCTCTAAAATTCAAGAACAGAAGGTGGTTATGCGTATAATTATAAAGCACTTTTACAGTTTCATTAATATGACTGCAACACAAAAAGAATATAATTCCGTATAATATCAAAACAAGTGGTATCAGCTGACTGCACAAAGTCACTATTTCAGAGTTTACTTTGGCAAACAATGTTCTGAAAATTGTCATGTGACTTCTTTGAAATGATGTCCCAGGTTTTATTTCTCCAAATGGAAAATACTACCAGCATGACTTAAGCTCAAAAGTGTGCCTTAAAAATGCTGTAATTCAGGTTTGAATAGATCTAGACACTTTCCTTATTCCAGCAAGTCAAAAATTCAATATGAAAAACACCAAATCTCTACCTTTTTGTTTTGAAGTAAAACAGAAGAAGGTAACAAAAACCCCAATGTGTTCCTTTCATTTCTCCCTTCAGCTTTAAGACAACAAAATGAAAAACTCTGTCCTTCAAAAGAAGTGCAGAAATCTGATTTGTTCTGTTTCCTATTTCTCTCATAACTACCCAGCCACGAGTATAATGACACTAGAAAAGTTAACAGACCTCATGAACAACATAAAAGCTCAGAGGAGAATGATGCACATCATCTCAGCTACTATAAGAAAAACCATCCTTAAGTAATCTCTTTTTGGAATAAAACATTAACTAGTGTGCTATACACCAAGGGGCTGGTAGAGCTTTCCAAACAAGCTCACTATTTTGGTGCTAAGACTACATCATTCAGATCAATGAATTTTAAAATAATTTTCACTGGAAGCAGAATAAAACTGTTAATGGTTTCTATTCAGTTAGCATCTGAACTTTTCATATGCTGTGCTTTAAAAGATTACTAGGAAACCCAGTCCTTCTCCTCAAAGTTTTCTGTATTTTTTCCTGTAGATATTCCTTGATTTGCAGTTGTGCATTTGATTTTCTCTTATGTAGCTTCACTTCATGTATAAGTACTACAAATTCCTTGTGACTGTAAAAATTTTATCTTAATATAAGAAAAACTATGATTGGCATTAACAAGACTCAGATGATTCTCTTGAATTGTGTTCTTTCACTAATCACAGAAAACAGAGATATTTAACATTTTCAAGTAATTTCTCTGTCTCACAGGTACTGCTTTTCAAGTTAAGCACTATTTTTCTCAGTGACTAAATGTGGATGTCAGATAACCTCTGGTTTAACTTCCATTTGTAACTAGGAACTAAGAAACCTCTGAAGTTTTCCTGCCCAGTCCTCTTCAAATGTTCATTAGGGAAGACTATATAAAACATGCTGTGAAGAAGGTAACAAAAACGAAAGATTCCTTAAAGACAGTTTTGTGTGACCATGGCCCAGGGGTTCATATGTCTGGATGCACCCAAAAAGCAAAGCAACCAGTGCAGAGTCTATTTTTTTTTTTAAATCAGCTTCTTTTTTCATTTACATTTAACAATAATTTTATTTGTGGGATTTATTTTTTTAAAATCTTTAACAACAGCTTACTGTGACAGCCCAGCTTTTATCATAGGACTTGGCATCTCCCATCAGGTGGTATGACACAACCCATTGGCAAATAGTGTATTCTCACAGAATCACAGAATTTTTAAGGTTGGAAAAGACCTCTAAGATCGAGTCCAACCATCAACCCAACATCACCATGTCTACTAAACCATGTCCAAAAGTGCCATGTTGTAGTGGCTTAACCTTGCCTAAATGCCAGGTGTTCACCAAGCCACTCTATCACTTCCCTCCTCATCAGGGCAGGAAGGGGTGAAAAAAAAGATGGAAAAAACCAACCCCAAAGTCGTGGGTCAAGACAAAGGCAGTTTTAATGTAGTAGAAGCAAGACTGCATGTGGAAGCAAAGCAAGAAAAAAACAAAAGATCATTCTCTACTTCCCATTAGCAGGCGATGTCCGGCCACTTGGGAAGCAGGACTTCAGAACGCGTAGTAGTTTCCCCGGAACACAAAACATTGAAAACAACCCGAACGCCCCCTGTTCCTTTCCCTATCTCTCAGCTTGCTTTTGCTGAGCAGACCTCCAGGACAGTGAGTCCACCACCTCCCTGGGCAGCCTGTTGCAATGTCTGACCACCCTTTCAGTGAAGAAATATTTCCTAATATCCTATCTAAACCTCCCCTGGAGCAATTTGAGGCTGTTTCCTCTTGTCCTATCACTTGTTACGGCTTGTGCTGTACTTGGTCTAGTGAACCTTACCCTTACTGAGTTTTTCAGCTTGATATTATGTCCTAACTAATGCAACCAGTCTGCTGCAAGACTCAAACTTGTTGGGACCAACCAACCTGCACTTTCCTGTACCATCCTCTTCCACATGAATTATCATGGAAGAGTAAATCAAATCAGCCTCCAGCCACCTGTGCAGATGCACTGTTTGCAAACACATTGAACCAAAAATGTGTTACGCCTAAAATGAAAACAAAACTAAACAAAACAACCTAAAAATAATATATCATTGGAAAAATGGAGGTATTTCATCAAAGCATGCTACCTTAGTTACATATTCATGAGTCACTTAAAGTGACAGATGACAGTTACCCAATGCCCAAGTCTGTCTTCAGAAATATTCTGAGGAAAGGTGAGCTTTACTGCCCACTGTTATTTACAGCATTTGCCCTCCAGTTTATCTTTTAGTATATGCACATATTTGCAGTACAGTTCTGGAAAGGTTCTTACCATCTCCTGGGTCAATAATTTCCACTGTGGATACATCAGGAAATTCCAGAACTGCCATGACAGGCTCAGAAAGAACAATTTGAAAGGACTCAGACTGTTCATGTTCACCATCGCTCAAAATCCGTACTCGCCACGTAGCTGAGGTTTGGCCAGGATTAAACTGCACCTGCTTCTGGGCTTTTCCTCTGAAGTCTTTATCTTTCTTGGCAGTACCATCTTTGGTGCTAATACCTGCCAAAATCAGAAATTCAGGTCATTAAAAACATCATTCTCTCATTATATTGTCTTTAAAAGAAATTTTAGAAAAATATACTTTTCACAACTTGAGAGTGTTCAACCCAAGTCTTTTGACCAATTTTATTTTGGTGTCACATGTAGAGGTGGAAGCACATCCATTAACATTATGAAAGGCAGTTAGGACAGAATTAGCCAAAGGAAAACTAACTACTAGAAAAAATGTACGTTCCCGGAGGTTACAGAGAGGTTTCCACTTCTCCATAGTTCAACTATGGATGCCCAAAAGGGCCAACAGATTTCCCACCACCACCGCTCTTTAACATTCTGGGTTCTCTTCTGTTCCAGAACATCTAAATAACATGCTGGTTGAACCTCTCAACAATATTAATTTCTCTTAGAAAAAACAACACGCCTGGAAAGTTCAGCTAAGAAAAACACGAAGACACAAAGGGGTAAAACATACGAAATAACGATGAAAGAAGATGTAAAATCTGAACCATTGTGGTCATTCCCTCTACAATAATAATTTTTTTTTAAACGATTATCCTCATATTTCAGTTTTTGCATAATGAAAATCATTAAACTCAAGTCGAAACTCCAAAGTCACGGGATAAAATCCAGTACAGTTCATCCCACCGAGACAGCACAGATCCTACAGCCTCAGATCCACACTGCTCTAAAATGGCTTTTCATTGGTGTTTACCTCTCAGTTTAAGGCTAACAGGCCCTCATGGAAATTAGACAGACCTTCAGAACTATCTCCAACTCATGCATTTGGCCTCTGAATCCCACAGTACCACTTAAATCTTAAAGGTCTTTCTCAGATATTCAGAAAAAACCTTAAAACTTCTCTCTTCTCTGCCTGTTTCTTCCAGCTGTATTGTTTAATGTATTAAAGCATATCACCTTTCCCTACAAACCTTGCCTTTCTTGCTTCCTTTTTGTGCCTCCTCCTAAGCCATAGCCAGTATTTTACGGAACCTCCATAGCTGTTCAGCCCCTTTGGCCACAGCACATGGATCAGAAAAGCCAGTAAGCATCTTAACCAATATCTTTTATCTTCTATCCAACTCTCTAATTCCATTTTGCAGGATTAAGGTAGTCAGAGGCAAGTAATTCAAACCGTTTTTGCTGGATTTTGAGTCCGCTCAGTTCAGAAACTAAAGTTGAATCCTTAGGTAGAAAATATTGTAAACACTCTATTTCAAGGATCAGAAGTCAAATCAGTACCTGTTAGTCGGTACCAGTAACTAATTTAAGCACATCCTTAAATTGCATTTTATTCTTTTACTTTCTTAAAAGAAATACATTATCACAGTTCACTATTCAAAACAGAGCCTTTTAAGTTAGATCCACTTAGTTAGTGCCTATATCCCTTAAATCTCATGCCAAAATAGCGCCCTAACTACATTTCAATACCCAAAATTCAGATTCTTATTCAGAAAGAGACTTAAACAGAAACCTAATTTCTAAGCATGAGCTTGTGCTCCATGCCAAGTAAATGTTACCTATCTCTGCAAAAGCAGCTTGAAACTGGGTGCCTTTTCTAAGCAGTGTAAGCTCACCACAGATTTCGACATGAAACCATACAAGGATAATGCTCCCTGGTCCAAATGCATCACTAGGAAGAGAACAGGAACAGATCCAGTAGCTAGAAACAGGTGTGAGGCTGCAGAATGTGATAAAACAACCTTTTTTCACCTTTTCACTCCCCAGACACTGCAAAGAACTTTCAACACCTACTGTATCAGCCTCAGTTGACTGCCAACATCGACTGAAGAAAATGAGCCTAATGCTCGTAGCTGCTAATCAGACCAGCTCACAACAGCCTTCCTGGAAAATGATGTATGTTTATTGTTTTTCCAATTGCTACAACTCTATTTTCTCATTACAGGAAAAATAAAATCTGGACAGGAACTGTTTTCTGTGAAACAAATACAACAGTGGTATCAATCAATCAATCACAGAAAGAATGACTGGGTCTTGGGTTGTTAAGTCAAAACTTAATTGCAGAAGACCAAAAAAAAAACCCCCAAACCGAGTGAAAATTGAAAATTTAATCATATAACTAAAGAAATCATATACTTAGCATAAAAAAGATACTCGTTTTAATAAACAGACTCCCTTGAATCTAGCTTGCTTACTATCAAACACCAGTAAAAGGATATAACTGTATTGATGCATTTTATCAACTAGCTGGCCAGTGATTTATAGAAGCAATTGATAAAGCTAAAATTGAACTTACTTATAAAAGAGGTTTCTCCCAAGTAACCTCTCCGTTTAAGAATGACATCAAGATATTTGGAGTCTTCATTTACTAAATAATACTCCTTGTCTAAGGAAATCCATGCCCAGTTCAGGCGAAAATGTTGATTCTTCAGCCTATTGCCTCCTGAAAAACAAAATGATAAAGATATTTATTCATTTTTCTTTTTGTTAAATACTACTTCGTCTTTTGAGGTTAATGTAACCTGTATCCCTGGTAAGATACGTATCCTAGCTGGACATTACAATCCAAAGGTTTTAAAGATTTTAAACTAAGAAATAACATGAACTCAACCAAGATACGTTTGGTACATATATAAATAAATTTTATCTTAGATGCATAAAACTAGTTGCATTCATTCCAGGGTATGCTAATTTTCTTCTTTTTTCAAGGGAAAAAGAACAAGAATTAATCAAAATATAGTTGGGATGCCTTTTTTAGAAATTACAAAAATTGTGGATGATCCAAGTTTCTGTAGAATAGTATGAGTATTTCCAAATAACACACAACATAGGACATTACACGGAATTTCCTTGGTATGATCAGACTGCCAGAAGCACTGGAAGACCTTTACTTTCCTTAGAGACCGGAGATGATACCTACCATCTTTTACACTGCATTTACCCACGCAGCCTGCTTCTGAAACTCAGTATTTTGTTCACTAAATCTAACAATTTCTGTTCTTGCTTTAGAATGTATGCATCAGCCCTGTGCGATTTTAGGAACAACTTTCACATCTTACTAGGAAATGGTTTCAACAAGATTAAGTATCCCTGATATGTGCCACAGTTAATAGCTATGCTGATGCCCTCCTAAGCTTACATGGCTGTAACTGTTGGGTTAAATATGACTGCCTGTGTCACCTAAGGAGATTTAGAGAGATACAAATGGTTATTGGAATTCTCTTCAACTATTTTGCAATGACCTATCTTCACGATATGACAAATGCCCCCAACTGAGTAAGATACCGAGATGCGTTTTGAGTCAATTTTTTAGACCAAAAGATAAGAAGGACCTGGGGGTACTGGTGGACAGCCGACTCAACATGAGCCGGCAGTGTGCCTAGGTGGTCAAGAAAGCCAATGGCATCCTGGCTTGTATCAGGAATGGCGTGGCCAGCAGGAGCAGGGCGGTGATTGTCCCCCTGTACTCAGCCCTGGTGAGGCTGCACCTCGAGTACTGTGTCCAGCTTTGGGCCCCTCAATTATAAGAAGGACATTGAGCTGCTGGAGCGTGTCCAGAGAAGGGCAACAAAACTGGTGATGGGACTGGAAAAGAAATCTTATGGGGAGCGACTGAGGGAACTGGGACTCTTTAGCCTGGAGAAGAGGAGGCTGAGGGGAGACCTGATCGCTTTCTACAACTACGTGAAAGGAGGTTATAGTGAGGAGAGTGTCAGTCTCTTCTCCCAAGTAACAAGTGATGGGATGAAAGGGAATGGCCTCAAGTTGCATCAGGGGAGGTTTAGGTTGGATATTAGGAAAAACTTCTTCATGGAAAGAGTAGTGAGGTGTTGAAACAGACTGCCCAGAGAGGTGGTTGAATTGCCGTCCCTGGAGACATTCAAAAAACGTGTAGACGTGGCACTCCAGGACATGATCTAGTAGGCATGGTGGTGTTAGGTTGACGGTTGGTGATCTTTAAGGTCCTTTCCAACCTTAGTGATTCTATGATTCTATGATTCTATGTCCTCACAGTTTTACACAGGCACAATGGTGGCAACATGCTCCTGGTGAAGAAAGCAGACTCCAGGGATCCTTTCCAAGGTCTCTACTGTAGCAGGAGCACAACATCTTCCCTGCAGTCTCACTGAACATGGATAGTTTCTGTGCAAACACTGGGAATTGAAAGCTCCAGACAGCAAGCAGTACACTCAGCTAGGGAAACTGAACGGTTATCATGGACCAAGTTAGGATCTCTGGCTGGCAGCCATGATAGCATTCTCCTTAAGCTGAAGACTGTATTTCCTCTTACAATAATTGGAAGAACCTTCACAGTCCCCCTCAAACAAAAACACCCTTATATTTATCAGTAGAAGTAAGGGGGTTTTGGCAGCCAAAGCAATGAAGGAGTAAAGGAAGCATCCCTCAAAGTTTTGAAGGGGATGATATGGAAGCCATTTAACTCCAGCTGCAAAACACTAAGCACCAGCATAAAATCTGAGCATGTCTCAGACTAATTTCTTGCTCCCAGCAGAAATGAAGCTGTGTCTATCATTGATGGGATTTGTAAAACCGTAAAGCAGACGGAAGAGTTTCTTGAAATGGCAGGTGTCATGGATGTTTTCTTAGTTAGACTAAGAGCAATCCAGAAACAACAAATGCAAACAGATGTCACTTTAATGTCCAGTTAAAAATGCAGATATTTTCTTTTCAGTTGCAAAGGTAATAGCTGAGAAAAGCCAGCACCCATTTCACTGACTATAAACCAAATATTTGTACAGCAGACCAAATATCTCAAATTAGATTAACACTTTTCTGATAAAATATAGCATAGCTTCACTTTCTCATGTACAGTTTACCTCCATCTGTTCACTGATTTTCACAGTGAAAAGGCATTTCTTGTCAGTGTAGGGATTCTGGATGCCACAGATAAAAGGGCATGACAAATGAAGTTCTGTATATCATCTGCATGTGTTTGTTATTACTCAGGAGAATCCTCTAATTTCCATAGCAAGAATAAAATAACCTGTTCAGCTCACTGAAGACAGATGCTCACTTAGCAACTGTCTTCTGGGAATGCTGGCTTGTGAGAGAGGCTGTAGTCTGATTTCCTTCCCACAAGGTGCTGCTACAGAACAAGGTTTGCTCAGGTAAAGACTGTCTGAAATGCGCAAGAAATTACCTTTAGAAATTAATGCTTCTGTACACAAGCCAGTGAATAAAGTAATTCCTCTGAACAGCAGAGAAACATATCTAAGTATTTCAGTCCACTCATGGTTTAACTATTGGAAGAAGAGTCAAATGGAGGTTGGTTTTCCCTTCTAGCTTCTTCCATTCTATTCCTTGAAAAATTAGGCAGCCCTTTTATATGCTTCCACTCTGCTTAAACGATAAGCCTCTATATATGTTTATTGACCTGTCTACTAGAAAAAACCAATCACCATACTTGTGTAATCTGACATAAATGCAATGGTGCTGTGTAAACGAAAGGAGGGAAATGGTTACTGGAGTACCACGCTGCACTCCTTACCCTGCTTCTTTCTGCTCTTTTGATCTCTGTCCTTGCCGACAAAGGGGAAGGCTGCAAACACACATACCAAAACCTGTAATGAGCACCACAAGAAAACCAGTAACTGTAGAGTTAGCTAAACAAACTGGCACTTACATTAGGTTAGCCATATGTTATGTCTTCCCATTAGTTTTTTTTGGACAAATGCAACAGGATATGTCTTGTTCTTTAATCTAGTGAGAAAAACCATTTGTGTGCCATGCTGCCCAATTTAAACAGTTTGACCGAGGGATAAAAGTTTCTAAAATACAGAAGGAATGAAAATGTACTGCCCATTAGAGGAGAGAGAACCCATTAGTATCACTATTGAGAAAAATTACTCCTGCATGAGCTTACCAGAAACGAGAATGTCAGACTCTGGAAACCCCCCAGCTGAAGGAAAAGCTCCTAGCAGAGTTTTTATCTTTTTAGACAGAAGAGATTCCAGCCAGGGGATGGAAAGCAATAAGAAATCTGTCATCATTTGTTCTACTGTCCAAAGAACTAAGGCTTTAAACATGTTGTGGACACAGGCACACAGTCTACAACTTGCTTACACACAGGTCTCTTCCATTTAATTTCTAGCATCTTAAATAGCTCAGGCTTAAATGTAATCTATACTTGCACAGAATTACTGAACATATCAAAATCACTATACAAGAGAAAGAATCCCAGCTGTTCAAAAGGAACAGTCATGGAGAAATTTCAATAGCTAACTACCAAATCGTTCATTCCTGTCATTGATGCTATGGAAAATGTTGAAATATACTGAGTTAGAAACCTAATGAAAGGATGAAATTTAGGAAGCAAAAAGCACAAGAAAGGCAATATGAAATATGTAATATTGTCTTTATTCCATCTATTTCTTGCTTTCAGCAGCTTATTTCTATTTCTTCTTAGAGTAAAAAAAAAAACCCAACAAAACAAACCACAACGCCAAAAAAAGTATAATTTCTAGGGAACTTCCAGCAAGTCTCCACTTCTACAGGCCTACTTCTGCCCTCAAAATATATATTGTTCACCTTCTAGACTGCACAGTACTAAAATCATCAGTTTTAGAATTTTAAGAAATGAATATAGATATTTCAGGTCTTGCTTTCTTTGTCGTTTTCGTGTTCAGAAGTTTTCTAAATTATATAAGCCATTTCACGATCCAGTGTCCTCAAAGAATAAAACCACTGATGATGATGTTGTTATCACTACTGTTATTATTGTTGTTATTATTATTATTATTACAGACCTCTGACACAATAGAGCAGGAAGCATGTGACACACCTTATCTAATTTCAGGTATTTATTTTTGGGCTAGAAAACCTAAGCTGTCTTAATAGGAATAACTTGGAAAGAGGCATTTTGAAGGCTATGACTTATTTTAGGCATCTATTTCTGAATGAGATTATCTGTGCCTCAAAATATGCAGAAACATGCGCATTTTTCCTCAGCAGCTGTTAAAGATGCCTGCTGTGACCAGTTAGGTTGTAAAGATTTTTATTATAGTCATCTAATGCTGTGTAAGATTAATTCCACCATGCCTAAACTAGATGAAACCAGGCCTTTTCTACAACATAGTAGAGCCAAGCATCACACAAACATATGGCCTGTAAAGAATGTTAAGAGTATAGCTTTCAGAAATTATAAAATATCAGAAATAATATGCACATGCCATTTTGATTTGATTCCCTATTAAATTAATTATCTGCCCTACAACAATATTTCTATAGGCAAATGAATTTTGTAGTGCTCACCAGCACTTCGCTTGGGCTTAGTCAAACATTTAGCTGCTAGGCAAATAATTGAAGAACTATACTTCAATGACAGTTTTGCTTTTGTTCCTCTCCCAGACAAGTGCCTGTAATACAAATACATCCGGAGTTCGGAGAGGGAAGCCATTACTAGAGTGCTTTTAAAACTAAACAAAAGGAATAAGGGCTGTGTTACAATAAGGTAAATCCAAAGTAACTTTGCTTATATATCAATGTGGTTGAGAAGATGTTGCTGCAGTGATGCATGAAAACATGTTGGGGTTTTTTTTTAGTTTTTTTAATTTTGCCAGAGATCAGAGCTCAGCAATACTAAACAAGAAGATAGTAGACAGGACGTGGTGCAGTGAGACATTCACAAGAAATGAAATGGCAGGAGTCATGAGACAGTCAGAAACTTTGTAAGGAGCTAACGCTAAGGATGTAGAGTAAGGTGGGTCACAAAGTGACTTCATGACTGACTGAGGCTGCTGAGGACAATACCCTCTGAAAAGATTTGCCTGAATATGACAAGTCAAAGATGGATGGCACCTAGAATTGGTCTTTATAAGAGTCCTGTCAGCGATTTGGTCACTTGTCAGAAAATAGTGATGTATTATTTTTGCACAGGTCATCAAACGAGAAATCCCTAGAAAGATCAAGTCATCTGGAAACTCCAATTTCAGTTACTCAACATGAATAAAAGAGGAGGTGGAAGAGGACTTGGTCAGTAAACTGGTTACAGGGAAAAACAGTAAAATTAATATTCCCATTTAAGCATTCATCTTTCTAACCATGCTCCTCAGATAGCTTTAAAAAGATATAAAACCTCCACAAGAAATACAGGTTAGATTGTCAGAACTTTCTATCATGATGGAAAGAGCTCAGAGAAGGAAAGAATCAGTTCCAGTTCACTCCACAGATCACTGGGCTATGTGAAGACCGTACAAAATAGATCTCTGTCATTAAATCATGTCTCTTGAGTACTGGCGACCTGAAGGGCGTTCCATAAAGAATTTCTGACTTTAGCTTTGCTGTCCCTAGGACCTGCCCCAGAACCCTAATTCATAAACAAAAGCATACAACTGCACCACAGTGTTCACTTATTGACACAGTAGAAACTGATGTATTTTGATAGAGATACTGGCTTCCCTACATGGTATACATGACATAATTAGTCAGAGATGAACCAGTTAAAGAGTGCCTAGCCTGTATAACCAGAGCCACACAGACTCATTGTGTCCACAAGATATAAGTCTGTACAAACACAGCTGTCTGGTACTTTTAGAGCTTTATGGTGCAACATATCTGTTCTCTTTAGTAATTAGGTAATGTTGTTTAATGGAGAAAAAACCTTCTATAAGTTCTTCCAGGACAAAGAACATACAGCAATCACAAGAAAGATAGAGAAAAAAAAAAGGTAAATAAAACACTACGAAAGAAGAATTCCTTTACAAAGGTCTCTTCTCCTTTCTTTTCTTATCTGGCTTCTTAAACAGACTGCAAAAGGAGGTTAATAAAGAGAAGCAGAACAATTGCAAAATATTAACAACCACACCAATAGTTTGGGAACCACCATATCGCATAATTAGATCTATAGCAAGACATATTAACAAATCATATGTTTCCTCCCTCTTCTTTCAGTTCTGTCCAGGTCCTGCTACTGCTTGCTGATTTCTTTGCATGTCTGCAGTCTTTCTTCTTTGGTTCAAAATATTTGACCCTACTGGGTGCCTCCTTCAGACAGGGTTACTGAAGTTGGCATGACTCTATCCTCCTTCCTATGGATCTGCTCATTGCAGCAGGTGAAGCATCTGAAAAAGGAAACCCACTCCTGAACTTGAGTTCAACTTGCAGAGAAAACAAAGACACAGAGCGAAGAAAGAAAAGGGAATCGTCCATCTTTAGACACCTGTTCCATTTTTTCATCCTCTGAATAGCTTCCTTCTGTGCTAAGCCAACTTAGTTAATATACCAGGATAAAATTACCTCAAGAGTATTATTAGAAGTTAAATCTGATGTGAAATGCAGAAATCTTTACCCCAAACATCATGATTCCCTATTTAGCCATGGAGCTCCCTGTCTCGAACCTTAGCACTTCCAAAGTTTTTTGATCCTCACACTATTTGCTAATTATTGGATGTCATTTGCATGAACATGTTTTTTTTGCCAGACTAGAGATGGAACATATCTTAGGTGATTATGTTAGTCAGAATAAATGCAGAGAACATATATGTTCAACTCAAGGCACATAGTTTCAACAGCTCTGATTTTCCATACTGTGTCACTCCAGGACACAGTCTAGTAGGCATGATGGTGTTAGGTTGACGGTTGGACTTGATGGTCTCAGAGGTCCTTTCCAACCTTAGTGATTCTGTGATTCTATAACTACATTCTAGCTCCAGGTCAAAAAAGACAAAGGTCTCAAGTAACTCTTATCTGCTAAACTACTAAACACCCCCACATATAAAACAGACAATAAAAGTTCTTTATTCAGGGCATTGGGGCAGCTATTCTCTCTGCTATGAAAGATCATCAGAAAAGGCATATCCTGTAAAACTGCCTTAACTTCATATAGAAAAACTATTTGCAGAAGTGAAACGCTAAGAAACATAGCACGTAAAATATGCCATTAGAATGCTTTGAATTTACTTCAATAATTCATAAACTAACCTAATAATTTTATCCAATTAGAAACCCATAACAATGCTTTACCCTTGTAAGTCTTTTTCAAATGTACTATAATGAACTCCAATCACTAAAATAACTTGCTGAACTCTGCACTCTTCTGCACTCAGTCTGCCACTGTAACTTAATATATTTGCAGAATAACCAAAACCAATCCCCTAAACTAGCCCCTAGTGATTAGGGACTAAAACAATGCTTTCTCTGACTTCTCATGAGAAAACACACACTTCCCAGCATTATGGACTTGGCTTGCCTGGAGTGTAATTGCTGGTATCCAATGAACTGCAGACAGTTTCCGTCTTTCAATAGTTTCTGTAATTCTTTTTTGCTTCTGTTTTATGTCTACTCCAAAGAAACAGGTTGGAATTGCCATATTTGCCAGGGCTCAAACTAAGTGAATGCTTGAAGTCACGTAGCTGAAAAAATATGTGAAGAATACTGTATAGTTGCTTTGTTGCAAAAAGAGAAGTGGAAGTGAGAGAAGAGACATGAACGTAAAGGCTCCTAGTGCATACTAAATTTTAAACCTAGTTAAATTCAACGAAGTGTAACTAGGGATGTCTCCAAGCACAGCCTGGAGATTCACACTGGGTTAATTTAAGGAATTTCCAATTCAAGTTTATGTCCAGTTCTTCTGTAGCAGGTTAACCAGGTTACGATTAAGATATTAACCAGATTTACAGAAACTATGGAACCAAACATGCACTGGCTCTTCACAGAATCATAGAATCGTCATAGAATGATAGAATGATTTG
>VWZZ01002171.1:0-43768 GCA_013399095.1 Psophia crepitans | reverse complement strand
GACTTCTCAAATATGATGGATATTGGCTTAGCACCTTCATCTTCCACTTCCCTCAGGACCTGTAGATGCATCTCATCAGGTCCCATGGACCTGTGCACCTTCAGGTTCTTAGATGGTCTCGAACCTGATCTTCTCCTAACAGCAGACAGTTCTTCATTCTCCCAGTCCGTGCATTCGCCTTCTGTGACTTGGGCAGCGTTGCTAGAGCACTTGCCAGTGAAGACGGAGGCAAAGAAAGTTGCTGAGTTCCTCAGCCTTCTTTGTACCTTGGGTAACCAGGTCTCCTGTATCATTCTGGAGGGGACCCACATTTTCCCTAGTCTTCCTTTTACCACTGACATACCTGTAGAAGCTTTTGTTGCTGCCCTTGATGTCCCTGGCCAGACTTAGTTCTATCAGGGCTTTAGCTTTCCTAACCCAATCCCTGGCTGCTTGGACTGTTTCTCTGTGTTCCTCCCCAACTACCTGCGCTTGCTTCCACCCATTCCAACACACAAGCCTACCATGGTTATTACAGAAACTCACATTAAAACAACAACTGTATTAACCAGTAATTTCTGCAATAAAAATTAATTTTGAAGCAGCAAGGTACTGTGGGAAGAATATTCTGCAGAAGAAATATGCAGTAACCCACTAGAATAATTTAGCTAGTCAGCAGCGCTGCTGATGAGCAGTTTCCAGTCCTTACTGCAATTTTCATGACAGATGCTGTTAGAATTAGACCCTCAAGAATAAGACAGTCTCCTCCAAAAAGCAAGTTGAGACTAATTAATCTGTCTCTGCCTATCCAGTGCAGCGTCTCGTCAGTCTCTTTATCTCTACACCATCAAATAATTACCTAGGTACTCTGTAAAGGGATTATCTAGACAAAACAGCTAAAGAGTTTTCTGAAATTCAGCTATCTTACTACACCCTCTATCACAAAAAACCTCCCTTAATTCTCTGAAAATATTAACAAGGGGATTCATCCTGAGATGAGTTAGCCATAACTTCACTTATCTTTCAATCTCACTTGATTAATAGGATAGGCTTTAAAGGATGAAAAAGCCTTGGTTATACTTCTTGTAAATAACTCCTTGCTAATTATATTTAGTAGACCTTTGAACTATAACAATGCAGTGAATATCGGCCAGCCACGACTGCCCTGCACTTTCCCAGCACAGCTTGCTATTATTAATTCCCCCTGCTCCTCTCCCACATCTTGTCTCTTACGGAGAGCTTCTCATGTTCCCGCCCTATGCAGAAAAAGAACAAGACCATTAGACATTACAGCAATTGCTGCTTCAGAGCACTGGCAACGTGAAGTGAGGCTTCCAAAGTGAAAATACTGTAAAACCAATAAAACTAAAGATTTATCCTACGTGCTTTTGGTGCCAGCCTATGCAGACTGGCATCATAAAAACAACCCCTTTGCTCTTTCTGAAAATTCTTCAGTCGCAAATATTTACTTGAGAGATGCCTGAATGGTAACCACTAAAGAATATAAAAACGAAGATAAATGGTTTAAGAGAGTTTGGAAAAACGATGTCCCTTGTGCATATCTTAGATATAGTTGCACAAAGTGGCTCTGCCATCCCAAAAGTCAATAGGGTAAAAGAAGACTGTGCACATTAATGACCTTTCCTGTTTATCAGCTTTAATTGGGTAATCTTTACTACAGGTACGCAACAGAAAGAAGTAGGTCCAGCTACTATTTTAGTAAGTCCATCAGAAAGTCGGCACTCTCAAATCATTTCAGTGATTAAAAATACCAACACATCTTCTTTACTTGAGGTTTAAATAATTTAAAACGATACCCAAGAACCAAAATAAAAAAACTCTGCTGAGCCTCCCAAGTACAGACTGTTCTAGGCACACTCTAAAACTCGGTGTCAAAGGAGTAGGCTTGATGCCAGCCTAAGAAATCTCACCAACACGAGAGCTCTCTTTTCACACAGCTCTCTTCAAATTGCCTTACAGATTATATGGAATTTTATTTATAGTTACTGAATTATTTTGTAACACTCTTAGTGCATCCATTTTCCCCACACTCGCCACAAAAGCTAACAATCAAGGTTTACATAAAGTAGCTTAGGAGAAAATCCCTCAAGTCTCCCTAGCACATTGCCTTACCACCTTACTTTCTGCCCTCTAGTCAGATTTTCCAACGCATTTTATGGAGCCCTGAGAATCAGTGTCAAAATCCAATACGAAAATAGACCCTAATTACAGACGTATTTTCTTAAGCAAGAGTTAATGTTCTTCTGGGTTGGCTGGCAAACCCCAGGGGGAAGCAGATGGACCTAAATAATGAGATGCAGTCTTCAAAGGAAACATCAAAATAACCTCTTATAACATGACTCTATCATGCTTCTTCACATCACCCAGAGTCAAATGAAATGCAGAAGAAAGAACGACAAAGTCATATTTTCATCTAAAGACATAAAACACTTGGTTGATGCTAAAATTCTGAAAAATTGAGTCCTAGATCAAAAAAAGGGAAGCTGGAGTAACGAGTTGGAGGCAGAGATGGAACACTGGAACATCAGAGCAAAACCTGCCAAACAGACACGAGCTGTTTTAGGAGGAATATGGTCTCTGAGAATAAACAGGAGCTTAAGGCGTGGAGAACTCTACCATTTATTGCACAAGTATTTGGACATTCAGTGGAAGATGAGCCTCCAAAAGGAAGAGAGTCAACTCAAAGAGACTGCAGGATGACCAGTTTCAAAAGGAAACCACTCCAGGGAAGAAGCACAAAAGTAATATTGTTACTAGCAAAAGATTCCGTGGATAACAGGAGTTAAATTATAATAGGCAGATACAGAAATCTGCATGCCCCAAAACTCAGTGCCTCATCAATAGCAAAGCCTGCACTGAGAAAAAAGAAGAAAAGGCCTGTCAGCAGCAAAAAGGAGATGGCAAAGCAGCAGAGCACTCCGTCAGTCAGCAAGACCCAGCCTTGCTGGTGGGCCAGACGCGATTGTGTAACAACCAGAGAAATGAAAAAAGGTTTCTTTCTTAAGCACGTCCCTGACAAAAGGAGAGTGGCTAAAAGAAAACCAGAGACAGACTTAATTTGAGAGAGAGATTATGGAAGGAAACAAATGTGGGGAAAGAAGCTGTTGCTAAAACCCTGCAAGGGGAGCAGGGCAGCCTCAAGCAAGACAAGGTAGGTAGGGCCCTCCAAAAGTCTCCGGCAGGTGATGCTCGCTGTCACACTGGCTGCCGTCCATACAGACAGCTCTTCCAATCTCTTGCTGGACCAGAATCTCGTAGAAGTCAGCCATGGGTGAAGGCTCACCCAGCAGACCTGGATTAGGGGTTTTAAACGTAATTTCTTACCTCAGGCTTGAGACTTCCTCTCCCATGGCTTCACAGAAGCTGGAGAGAGAAAAAACGCTATAAAAAGCTACATTTCTTCTAAAAGGGATAAATGAAGCTGCATATTGGACGTTAAAAAAGACCTATTTCTGTAGCAGGAATGAAAAATTGAATTAGATGACAGATCACAGAGCAAGAAATAGGAGCCCAAAAGAGCATTACTGATTAAAACTCCACAAGCCGTTTTAAAGGCAGTAAGATCAGCCTTTTCTGGTTTTTGATTTCCCAAATAATTTTTTGGTAAGCTGACAAGACAAAAAAAATATTTTGCCAAACTGCAAAGTGAACCTGCCCCATTTCCCAGGCTGACATTCCTCGAGGCCCACATGCGATGCCCACAGGGGTTTCCCACAGCCTAGGGTCTATCCCCCCATGGTGGGCTGTGGGTGCCGGGAGGTGGGCAGCACTGCACAGGGGGACTGGCCGGGAAACTCATGCAGTCCCCCTTTTCCCCTGCGCCTGAGCATTCAAGTGAGCTGAGGAGACCCAGAAAACAGCAGCAAAAATAAATTAAAAGGCCTTTCCCAAGTGGGAGAGACATAGACATTTACAACTATACAGGGTAGCAGTACAGAGTCCCCAGTCCATGGGTGCTGCCTCGGATCTCTCTGACAACACCCCGAGGAAGGAGCGGCATGGCTTTACAAAGGCTTACGAACGTACGCAGGGCTCATACCGCCATTTAAAAGTGCACAGAAACAAGAGAATAAAACAGATAGTTACACTGGGGAGCTATAATTCCCCTGAAGCGTGCAGTATAAGCTCTGAAAAACGGCATGAATCACCAGAACCATAAAGTGGGGCTGAGGCCCCATCGTTCGAAACGTAATGCCTGGGTCCCCCTTTCTCCCCGCAGTTGTATGGCAGCAATCCACGGGCTACCACCCCATTTCTCCTCCCCTGCTAATGACCCGTGTCTTACTAACACTCTCCTCCCCTTCCAATTCCCAGCTATGACTTTTTTTATACTACCCTGGTGTCAACGGGTCCCAGGCACGGGCATGCTGCAAACCTCCATTACCACACAATTATTTTCAGAGTAGTTCTCATCTTGACACAGCACTCAGGTCTCACCCACGAAGCAGGTTTTAGCTATTCTTTGCAGGCTGCCAAAGTCTCAATACACAAGTGAGTGATCACCAAAATAATGCTCACATAAAAATTACTCATGCTGGAAGTCTGAAATGTTACATGAGCCTTTCCTTCCAAAAAAAGGATCTACAGCTATTTGGATTTCATTCAAGCAAACACTTTGAACAACAGATATGCCTCTTAAACTAAAGCAAAAATTTCCATTAGAAAAGATCCAGTGATATTTTACCAGATTCTTTGATGAAAAAAGACCCCTTGCAGGAAAAGATGGTTGATAATTGAGACTTTTAGTCAAATCTGAATGCCAGTATTCATCTAGAAATGAAGAAAGTACACTGGAGCTTTCTTTAAAATTGAAAATACTGTATTTTTAAAATTATGTGCACACTTTTGTGCAGCATATACACCTGTGTTTATAACCTGGGTTTCCCACATCTTTATTTCCATCATATATATTTATCAAGACCAAAGAAACAGAATAAAAACCTCCTGGACTAAATTCAAGAGTCTCTTAAAGTAGGAACGTTTCAGTCACGTTCTTTGCTCTTGTCCGGTGCTGATACAGAAAGGGGAGGGGGAGCTTCCCACGCTGGCTCAGAGCCTGGCATCAAAAATGTCAAGAAGGCAAAGAGCACCTCACTCGCCTGAGCCCAGCCGAGTGGAAAGGAACAGCGTTTCTTGCCCTAAGAGATGCAAGGTTCAAGTTGCTCTAATACTTTATGATGGATTTGATCTATCACGTTTCTGCAACCCACAGCATTAAAGGATTTAAAATACATCGTAACATCGCACTAACGAACAGCCCTTCGCAAGACCTAGAGTAACAAGACACACTCTGAAATTCCGCTGCCTCTGCGCGCGGCGCTACTGATGCTGCGTTCGCACATCCTACACAACAACTTCTGACTAAAGCAGACAGAGATAATACACTTACTTGAAATCACTGGTGATTAAATTATAATGAAAGGTTGCTGTTTGGTCAGGATACCAGGTTAATAATCTCAAACAAAAAACGCTGAGGATTGTGGGTTTGGGTTTTATTGGGGTTGTTACGTGGGTTCTTTTTTTTGTTTGTTTATTATCACAGTGGCTGAGACTGAAGTTTTAATTTTTCCAGATATGCAGATACATGATTTCAGACTTTTTTTTTTCTTTTTGGGGGTGTGTGTGTGTGTGTGTGCACAATGACATATTTAAAAAAAACCACACATAAATAGGACAGATAATTTAACATTATAATTCCACATTAAAACAATAACTTAGCTACTCTACCTCTTTACTTTTTAATTCAGCACATCAGTTACATTGAAGGGGGACTATAGCCAGCTCCAGATCACTAACTGATGGTATGTTCAGACAAGAAACAGGCGCATTTTCAGCAAACTGTAACAGATCCCCCAACAAACATGCCTAAGAACGTGACCAATTCTCTTATCACCAAAAGCGTAATTCCCCTGGTATCTTTTTATTTACAATCTTTCTCTCTTTCACACACACACAAATCCACACTAATTGAAATTGTTGTTTTTTCCTCAGTCTATATATTTGCTTTTTGTTTATGAATATGAACGTACCAGCACACAGAACAGAACAGGAGGATAATGCCTAGTAACAGACCATGGATACAGTAGAAGTTCTTACACGTACAACAGTTTAAGCACAATTGGAATTTATTTAACATAAGAATTTTAATTTGATTTATTCTTACTCTGACTGCTGAGTTACAGCAGTGGCAATTCATTTCTTAATAACTACAGAATCCAGGAAGTAGCAGGAAGCTGAAGCCACTGAGATTTACAGGTTCAGTCTCCAGACTTGTTTCACACAGTTTTAGGTAAGTCTGGGAGAAAGAGAACACAGAGGTCCAGCCTGCAGGGCTCCAAATCTTCAGTAAAACATTGGATTGCTTTGGATTAGCAGGAAAAAAAAGAAATGGGGGATGAAGGAGAAGACTGGAAGATGCAATCGTGAAAGCAATGCTTACAGTGAAAGTAGGTTGAGATCCACGTAGCACTTGTAAAAACCCAGGGAAATTGAGTAATTTGGGGAAAACTTGGTCATTTCAACAAACAGTAACTCCAATGTGTATAACCCTTCAGATATCTACAGTGTTAACTATACTGCTACCTGGAGTGATAGAGAGAAGGAGTTCTTTTTGTAGGCCTTCAATAGCACGTGACAAGACAGACAACAGGGACTCTGGAAGACATTCTCTGAAAGCTGATCCAGTGCAAAGTCAGGCAGTTGAAAGCTGTGGCTTCAGGGGAAACTGAGGCTATCTAACAGCTCCCCAGAGCCAAAAGGAGAAGACTGCACCCCCTGCCCCTCCTGTTCTTTGTCATCTTCTCCTAGAGGCTCAGTTCTTTCTTTACAGTGTCTCTGGCCAGTACTATACCTTCTTAATAGCCACTTTAATTCACTGTAAGAACAGGCAATATGTAGGTTTGCTGTTGCTTTTCAGTGAGATAATTGCTTCATACAGGCACCTTCACTGGTGCTTGGCAAACCAGAGGTAAGAGTGAGCTGGGAATGGGCAGCAGGGACACCCTCCTTCCACAGCAAGAGAGCTGTTCAGGCAGTCTGTCCTTCTCAGGAAGCCACAGCTCAGCATAATCCCACCTCAGAATCAGCAGAGTGGAATACCTAAGTACTTCTCAAACTTCGTATTAACCAATTTATGGAGCTATCTGATTATATATACGTGTATTTAAAAGATTATTTTGGTAGTGAAGATCTGCAATGGAGCATCAGACTCAAATACTTGCAGGCAGTTTATCTAAACTGAGGATTAGTCACTTCACAGATGCAAGCATAATGGACAATTTCAATGCGTTTGTACTCTTCCTAAACTAATTCTCCTCCAACCTTGAATGCTCCCCTACAGTCCACTGACAGTCCAGTGCCTCAGCAAGAATCAGCAAGGGTCCAGCTCTGCATTCCCTAAAATCTGTCTTATCTAAGTTTTCCATTATCTGGGCTATCTCTGTTTGTTATTACTGTGCAGCTGCAGACAGGAGTGTTCAACAGAAAGGACGTAAGATTGCATGGTAGAAGTGGTCTAAAATGTAGACACATGCTGATAACAAAAATCTCATTCACCCAGGATAAGATGCTTTGACCTCCCAAAGTAAAAAAAAAAAAAAAGGAATAAAGTAAATCCCTAAAAAAAGACAACCTCAGAAAGAAAACTTGAACTCGAATTCATGCTTTGTTGCTGTTATTTACATTTCCAGTAAAATCCAACAGTGGTAAATTTGAACTGTATACTACATAAAAAATCCTCAGCCTGGAAGACTGTAAACACATGGAATTCAAACCCAGATGAAAACGGGTAATAAAGAAAAAAACAATACCAGTCCATAAATACAAACCCCAAAAATACAAGCTCTCAAGTCCATTTCTAGCAGTGCTGTGATTATTTAACTAGATGTCAAATGTGCCAGGTCAAAAACAAGAACAGCTGTCTTAAAGGCAGGCCACGTCAAACTTTTAAACCCATAATCCGTCGCTCTGAAAATTTGTCAGAAAATTGTGCTAACAAACCTCCCATGGCTCTAAAAATGTGAAGTGATGCATGACTGCAATAGAATTCTAAATCTGCCAACTGATTTGAGGAAGGTTTTCACACACACACATATATATATTAGAGAGAAAAGTTATATATAGTTTAAAAAAGTGATCTATGGCATGGAGCAAGCACCTGAAGCCGTGATAACCCACTCTCAGATTTGGTTACTGATTCTTCTCCTGATGATGTGCAAGAAGGTTACAGAGCCACATCTAATGAAAAGTGCTTTGTCAGCCTGGCCTTTGCAAGAACTCATGAATATGTGAAGCCCATCCTGTTACATTCAGATGGTGCTCTGCCCAGTGAAAAGAGCTACTATGTACTGAGGCACCCTTATTTCGAACAGCGGCATCTTGTGTACCTAAAAGCTCCTCCTGATAAAACTAAAAGCCAAAATCCTTGCATACAGCAAAATATTTCCAAAGAAGCTAGTGTGTTGTGCTCTGATGTTCTGAAACCTATTCTTGGAAAAGCTTACTGCAGAATACTAATGTCTTTACAGCCCCCCCCCCACCCCCCAACTCTTTTTTAAAGGAGCAACAACTGAAGAGTCAGTCATAGTGGGCCTACATCTATGTAGTGGTTATATTATCTTTTGCTCTTCTCATTTCCTCTAAATCACATTTAAGGCACTAAAGGCATGCTTGCAAAAGTAAATAAACACAAGTCACAACAAGAATACACACACCAAAAGCTGTTCAGTAACAGCGCATTTCATCGTATCTATTAGGCTTTTTATGGAACATGCCTTACACCTTAAAAAGTAATACTCAGCATGCCTATGTATTTCATAAAAATATGGAAAACATCCAATTAAAATGCAGCAAGGCCAATTTGATAAATGCAGTATTACTAGCACAAGCTTCTTCCCTTGTTAAAAGTTTGATGCTGCCATTCCTGCAGATACAGGGCAGAATTCTGCTCAGAACGCAAATACCTCTTTAAATCAGTGGTGCTTTTTATGAAGTAGGATACAGCCCAGCACTAACAGGAGTAATGAAACTGTCCCTCTGCGATTTAACTGTGCAACATCAACTACAGCTAAATAATTTGTAGTTGATTATTTTCTAAAAAAGAGAAGGAGCATGCTGCCTTTACATATGACCCCATTTTAAGGTCAATGGTAAGAGAAATGGGTAGCTTTCCATCTTTGCACTCTCGTCCTCTGCCTGGAGACACCACCTTTTAAATTGGATTCACACTGCAGTGACACGTCTATTTTGACTGCAGTAGCATTAGAGAGAGGGGCTCAGCCACAATGGAGTCCATTTGCCAGGTGATGTAGGACGAACTTTCCAAGTTGTAGATGTTTCTAAGAGACCTACACCTTTCTCAAAGGCACCAATGTGAAATAGAAGACAAGACAGCTCAGAATTCAAAGGTAGTTATTCTGGCTGTTGGCTGGTAGCACACTGCATCTACTGTGCTTAGAGATAATTGTGATCTACTAATTGCTCAAATAGATTCATTACCAAGCTGTCTCTGCCACATATCTGTTAGCTTATTGCCCAACAACCCACCACATTTCTTGTCCAAAGTCCTTACCCAATCCTGCCAAATCACTTCATGCATTGTGCAAGTACAAGATGCCCTTCAAGTTTCCACATACAGGGAACTCCGAACAGGTACTTTGTTTCAACTATTTGTAAAATGTGTCACTGAATCCAACTTCACAGCCATTCGTGCACCTCACTGCAATGGCTGCAGTGTCATGCACAACCGCAACATACGCTGACATTTGGCAGCAGAACCCATAAGCCATCTTCGCAGGCTCAGAGAGAATATTCAACTGTGGCACACTGAAAAAAGTCTACGTTTCTTGAAACTGTACTGAAAAGCTCAGCTGTCCAAACAACTTTCATACCTGGATGGTTTTACATTACACAGTTTTAGAGAAATAATTGAGATAATTACAGTGTCAGAAGCCTTATCTTCGCAATTTTCATATCACAAAAAGTCTGAAAGTATTTTAATTACCTTGCATTTGTCTGGACGATGATTTTTTTTTCCCAATCACATATTTATGATCTTTATAAGAATACTGCTCTTATGTAGAGTCATACTGCAACAATCCATAAAGCAGCTAAGATTGAAGAGGTTTTGAGAAGACCTCTTCCTCCAGATCAAAGGTGGAGTGACCCATGATGCTTTCACCTTTCATCACTGCCCTTATGTCAGCAATAACTGTGCCAGAGTTCATGCAAGCCCTCCCTAATCCAATTTTAAATGAGCTGGCTTAAAGCAGAGTAAGAAACAATTAGCCACAAGAACTGTCACTGGAAGAACACATCAGTAATATTTTAATCCACCTCAGCTATTTTAAAATTGGATTTGTCCACACCCCTCTACTTTAGTGGAGATGTGCATCATGCCGTCAGAGCACATTTCAGACAAGGTAGATAAGGCATTTTTGTTCAAGTTAATCACTTCAACAGTATCAGTATAGTTGAACCACTTCAATGATATCAGTAGAGTTAATGTAAGTACAAACTGGCAGAGATAAAAATAAGAAAGTATTTCAGCCCAATACCAAGAAGTCTGATAGTTTACACAGTAACTGTGACAAACAGAAGTGGATTTCAAAATTTAGAATTAAAAGCAGCCACAACTCACTCATTTTGTTCTTCAAAATAAAATGAAATATACAAACAGTTTTTATTCAGTGAAGAAAACAAACCTCTCTGATTTCTCAGGTTCCTCTTTTGGCATCTAGTAACTCAGGACAGAATATATGTTTCACTAATATCTACTCATAGTCCTCAAAAAACCCCAGATTTTGTCCACAACTATTAAAATTCTCAAATTCAGGAGCAATAGCAGCACAGAGTATGTTTCTCTATCCTATTGTTGTTATTAATTAAGTCCCATTTGCTGCTCCTGAATTGCTATTATTTAGTGGCACTGGATGGGTCTATCAGAAAGTAATGGGAGATGGATCAACAGCTGTAGTTATGAAAATTATGGCAGCACATCAGAGGAATTGCAGCTGCTCAATTCATGCAAATAAGAGCTACTTGACAGTGACTATAATTACACAGTATGTCAAACAACATAGCTGGAGTAAAAGTAGAGAGTACATATTTTAGAAAGCCAAAAGATTCTCTTTTCATTATGTTCACATTCCCTAAACTCCTACTGAGGGCTAACAGGATTCACTTTCTGTCAGTGGACTCTCAGATACCAAAAGGTCTGTAAGTCTCCCGGGTGCACTCTCCTGTCAGCGCTGCAGCTGTCAGACACGGTCCCTCTCCGCACGGTGACTGGGCAGTTACAACAGAGCCTGTACTCCGAGGCCACAGTCAGAGCCGGGGTTCCAGTTCACCGGCTGCTGTGTAGACATGAAGAAAGATCTGGCCGCATCTAGTTTCAATGCAAAGGAAGATCACTTCCATGTGGCTCAAACAATGCAGATACCAAAGCCGGTTCCTGATACATGGACTAGCACTGTGATGCTCCAGGTTACTTTGCTTAGTATTACTTTTGAATATAAGTCCTTCCAGCTTGTTCTGGACAATTCTTTTCCCACTGCAGGCCCTGAGGTCCTCTTAAAGAGCACATCTCCTTCTCTTAGGTAAGAGCTTCACTAAAAGCTCCTAATTATCAGCGAGGCCACGCACAGTGCTTATCCTGTTACATCTGTATGCTGTTTGCACATTAGCAACTGTTTAAACAAAGTGACATTTTATTATTTTAGTTTCTTCCAGTTCCTGTTCTGTATTCAGCCTCTTTAATTAAAGCCCTCTGGTTTTCACTAGCTGTTTCATGCTGGCAGTCCCTGCACCTGCACAGAAAAACCCAGGGACAGAACCTCATTTGCTTTCCTCCATCTCTCAAACTCTTCTTTCAAAAACTGTACAGCACAAAGTTATGTTACAATAATAAAACCAGAAATACCAGACTATATATAAGTCTGGTATATAATAATAAGACCAGAAATACCACAAAATACCAGACTAATGGAGAGCTTTATTTATTTATTTTTACTTATGACAGGCACATAAAGACACACATAAAGGGGATATACAATTTTGCAGTCCTGCCTCTCAGGGGTGAGAGGCTGGACCCACCTAGTCTATGACACAGTTGGTTGCTAAAGCTGCTCACTGCTTTTGTTTTACACAGTGATTCAAACTGTATAACTTGACAGTAAAAAAACCTTTCCTCTGTACCATCAGGAAACCCAAACTTTTTCCTGTGAAGTCTGCTGACAAACCTCAGTTCCTAACGCCTTGGAATTCAGGGACCTAAATCCTGGTAAAATTGGTACCTCAAGCTTCACATCTTTCCTAAGTACCGTCATTAAATCACTGACCCAACATGACAGCAACTCAAGTTGTTGATCTTACCTGAAATCACATGCTGTGGTAAGTTCTGCTCCTCCTCCAACAGCTCTTCCTTGGACTAGTGCAACACTGATCAAAGGCAATCTACACAAGAGAGTTTTGTAACCAAAATTCATCCTTTCAGTCTTCTAGAAATTACAAAAGAATTCAAGCAAACCATCTCTATAGTAAAAGATCAGAAAAATATACTGTTCCAACATTTAAATAACTACTTCTTTGTGGGTAAGCAGCAGAATACCAATTTGACTTATGCTGAAGTGATTAGTCCAGAATTAATATGGAAACCCAAAATGAAACAGCAAAACATATATATCAAATAGAATCAAAGAAGATCATGTATTATGTTATGAAAAATACATGTTACAGGTTATACCTAAAAAGACTAGCTGCAAGAAGGAGTGACAGGACAGTGACACAAAGCCCTACACTGAGCCAGTGCACTACAGAGAGCCGCAGAAAGGGACGCAAAGAACTGCATGGCTGGGTTATCTAAAAACAATGAGATTCAGGATGGTACCTTCGGCAGCTTCTTCAGAGTGCTACCATCTCAGTCATCAACTGAAGGTTTTTTTTGGAGGACAAAATCATCCTTTGAGGATAGCAACAATCCATTACCTTTGACAGTGTTGTATTTAATCATGTTCAAGGTAATTCAAAGGACAAAGGGAAGGAAGAATACATAGGGAGGACCTCTCTCCCCACTGCCATTGTAAAATGAATGCTAATGAACACGACTGACTTAGCATAAGCCCAGTTCCCTAAGAAATGAAGACAACTGGTTAGTCCCAGACTTGACATGCCAATACACCTGTTTTGTCTTTTACTACAAAGAGACATTTAACTCATTGAGCAGTTCTGAAACCACATTCAGAAGTCAGCTTCCCAATCATGACCACATGTCTGGTTTTACTTCTACTTTAACAGAAGCACCAACAATTTCTTACGGCCCGAGTTCACTTACCAGCTACAGCACACTTCATACAATACATGGCACAAATGAACACACTGGAAGAGGGTAATCTCACTATTCCTATGGTCTAGAGGGAACCAGAAGGGGGTCCAAGCCCCCTACATCCATACTCTGATCCATTTGAAGCACTTCCTTCAGGATCACAGCCAACCTCAGCTCCCTTTGAGGGAGACTGATCCCATCTACAATAGATGTCATCAACTTCCTCATTCTGATCAGGTGGCCTGTAGTAAACACTCACCACAGCATCACTCATATTAGCCTGCCCCTTATTTCTTACCCATAAGCTCTCAACTCTTTCTTCATCCACCTCTAGGTAGAGCTCGATATATAGAGCTCTTTCACATAAAGAGCAACCACACCACCTCGCTTTACTGGCCTGTTTTTCCTAAAAAGTACATAACCATCCATGACAGCATTTCAGTCATGCGAACTGTCCTACCATGTCTCTGTAATCACAACGAGATCATGGCCCTGCGAGCACCCACAGACCTCTAGTTCTTCCTGTTTATCCCCATGCTGTGCGCATTGGTGTATAGGCATGTCCCCAGACAGCAGTTCAGTTCTCCCTGAACCATAGCTTCAATATACTTCAAGACACCTGAGGTGAGGGCTTGATCTTCATACACCTTCCTCCTCTTTGTTTTGTCCCATGAATTTTGATTATACGGAGACCAACTTACACAAATGGATCCTTAACTCCAGTCCTGAACATTCTTTACAGTACTACAAAGTCTCCACTCTCCTGAGCAGTTTTACATACTTTCTCATACAGTTTATTTGAAAACAAAGAATATTTATTGTCAAAGAGCTCTGAGTAGAAAAAAGACAGACTCCACCACACATGGATTTAATAGAAATGTGATTTCTTAAGGGAAGCTAAATCTAAAGGAAAGGGAAAAATGTTTTTCAGAAGTACCAGATGGTAGAACTGAATACATTCCCTTTATGAAGTGGGAAGATTAAATAAATATATTAAATAAATGTTACCTGCGTAGGCTGCAATAAGCTGGCCACGCTTGTTTAATAAGAGCTGCCAATTCTACTGAGTTACAGAAGTCAGCTTCAGAAACTTTGAAGGCCTAGATTTCCTTAACTCCAGGTATCACCAAAACCCTCCACATATAAACCTATGGGTTTTTTTTTCCTGTTCCAATCTCTGGAAAGTCTAACAGTTGCAAAATGTCAAGGTCTAATTTAAATCCATAAATACCTACCTGATTAACATTTGCAAATACAAGGTCGGGGATTCAAAATTACATACTTAAAACTATGTATTTAACTTTAAACATCTAGTTAAAGAGTTAGCCAAAACATATTCCAATCTTTATAATTACATCATAAAGAAGGATAATAAAATATCTTACCTCATAAGTCTGGTTAGGGTTTTTTGCATAAACATGCACATATTCATCCCATCCTACAAAGAATAGGAAATTAAAAAATGTTAAGTGATCCTCATGTGAAGCAATTAAACACACAGATGGAGTAGACAGGAGTATTCGTTATATTTACTCTAGTTGGGTTTTCTTCCTCTTCAGAAAGTCTTGCAGAAATTCCAGCCCAACCCCACTATGCACAAATAGAAAACCTAGTATAAATAAGGTTTAAAAAAATAAAAATCAGAACTCAATTTATATGAATTTCCGTTATAATTAAACCACTGTTAAAAGTAATTGCAATACTGAATTTCTTTGATGTGAAATTTTACATCCTTTTAATTTCCTCTTACCGGTCCCAGTTAAACACCCATAAGCCGAGTTTTAAAAGTCTGTATAGGACCATAGAGCATTGCATACTTTTTACTGTTCCAAATCCATAAAGTTTTAGACAAGATACAATTTACCAACTACATTTTTTATCGTTTGGGCCAAAAGCATTTCAGCCAAAAAAACCCCAAACCAACAACCAAACCAAAACCTACCAATCAACCCAACAGAAAGAAGGTTCTTATTTCTCTCCTTCATGTTTTACAGAAACTTGCAACAATAGTGAATAGGGAACAATTGACCCCTTCTCTTCCAGTACGGGAACTAACGGGCTCCAAATAAAATCAGTTGCTGCCAGGTTCAAAACAAGTATTTCTTCCTACAACACGCAGTTAATCTGTGGAAAGCTTTGTAGCATGGCACTGAACCTCCAAAAGACTACATGAATTCAAGAACAAGAAGATAAACTTGGGACTGAAAAAATCAACAAAAGGTTACTAAATACAAAGTAACAGCTCTAGCAGGCTTAGTCACAAGTTGCTGGGGCCTAAGAGAATATTTTGAAGCAATATCATTACCTATATGTCTTCCGAGTTCTTGTACTCTCTCTCAGACATCCAGTATTAACCAGGAACTTGACAGATGACTGGGCTAAATGATCCGGTATGATCATGTTCATATACATACTGAACTGCATCCACTAAATATATATGTGTGATTTAACCCAAATTAAAAAAATGTTTGGACACAGTAGAAGTGAAACAAACAAACCAGTAGGTAACGATTTCAGCATGCCTTTGAAAAAACAAACTCCAAAAAATAAAAATAAAAAAAGCAACAAACCCCCCTCAACCAAGCGGTAAGAAGAAAAAGAACAAACAAACATCTCTTCATTGGCATTTACTAATTTCTAAAACACAGTTTTACAGGGGTTGGCAAGTTAAAGAATCTGCCTTAATTACAAGCTTCTGACTCATACCTCAGGAAAGAAAAGATATACAGGAAGCCTTCAGTACATCTTGGAACAGGACCTTGAAATAATAGTAGGTCAACTTATTGCCCATTTATTCATGCGTTCCCAGCCCGACGGTGTTTAGGGACAGATCTCTGGCAGATAAAAGCTGCCACAACGATCGCTACATAGGAACCAGTGAATTCAGTTTCATTACATTAAAGGCCTGCTTGAAAATTTCAGCACATGTTGATTTACAAAGAGGCTTTTATTTATCACTGTAGCCACCTCCTACACCCATTAAGACCAGTACCAATATTTCCATTCCAAATTAAAGAACAATCAAATCGTCCATTATAGCTGTCTTAACAGCCAAGTTTGAAACCCACACAAACAGAGAAGGTACCAGTTCTTGGACAGGGACTTGCACAATTCCCATACTACAACTGTCAGGATGAAGCTGCAGAAAAGCTCTTCAGAGAAAGTAATTTTTCACTTCACCACAGCAGAGTCCTTGCGTTCAAATTGGCTGTCTTAATTTATACCAAAATCCAAAATGGTAATTAAAGATTAATGCCAGAAGAGCCAAGCTTGATAAAGGCAGTTATAACTGAGGAGACAAAAAGAACAGTCTTCATATTCTCAGGTGGTAGAGAGATTACCACGTATCACATGGAAAAAAATGCCTGCACAGAAAACAGCCTAAAAAAAAGTAAAATCACAATTACTTGAGTCCTTACCCTTCAAAGCTTCCTGATAAGAAAAATAAGGCCACTAGTCTGAGTATTTTATCTGAATAAGAGAGGTGCTCACTGAAGTCTAGTGGAATAATCACATTTTCAGCTCTAATACTGTCCTTGAAGTCAGAAGAAAACTAACAAGCAGAAAGTGAGGTAAAATACAGTATGCACTATATGTGGAAGAAAAGGATTAATAGTTTGCGGTGGGACTAGGGGAGGCAGGGAAGAAGAAAGTCACCTTCATAGAGCAGAAAACTACCACTAGCTCTTTATGCTGCAAGAGCTTAGAGCTCACTTTCTCTACAGACAGAACAGTATTTCCAGACCGTCTCCAACTGCTCGGAAGTTCTCCCTCCACCACTTGCTGCTCAGGAACCTCTGTCCTAGGGCTTCTAGACAGGGACCAAAGAAAGTGAAATTCTCCTTTGTGCCTCTCTTGTTGGCTGTCCTTTCAAGAGCCTTTGCTGCTTTTCAGCTAGCCAGCTTTTCAGGTCTCGCTCCAGAACGAGGTTATTGCTCTTGGAAACCAGGCTTACAAGGGCAGAATTTTTTTTATTTTTTTTAATATTTTTTTTTAATTCCACTATTAATTTGCCTTTTGCGATTTGGTCACACAATGTTGGCACTCGACAAGGAAGAACAGGCAGGGGTCCTGAGTTTGCTTCAGGGAAACAACTGAACATGGGAGAAGGAGGAAGGAGAGGAAGAGGAGGAGGAAGAGGAAGAGGAGGAGCCACTAGGGGGCATGAAAATCCTTCCACATTCTCGGCCGTTGTTCTGCCTTTCCTGCACCACAGGGAAAGGCAAACTGTATTGTAAATTATGAAAATTACAATTTTCCCTCAACCAACTGGTTGAATAAAATAAATTTTCTGTAATTACTAAAAGGTATGGGCTAAAGCAGCCTTGCAAAAAAATCGAAGGAAAAACATACCAGTTCAGGCACAAAGCTATTAACCACTTTTTTTTCTTTTTACCTTGGGGATGCCTGTGGACAGAAAACTTTACCTAATGCTCTTTTAAGCTGGCACTAGCAAAATTCTCTTATCTGCAGCAAGTTAGTGAGCAGAGTTCTGCAAGACTAAAGAACAGCAAATTCTATTCCTTGTTTTATTAATGTTTTATTTATTAAAGACTATTAAATCCCACCAAACAGATGATTTAGGAGTTGGCTATTACATAGAAATGCTCAGTTCAGGATAAATAGTTTGAACTCTCCCAAGGAAATAGAAAGCAACCATATTTAGCTATTGTTGGAGCATTTCTGGGCTCTTGGACTTGTATTTCAGTATTAGTTTGAGGCCTAGATTCTTTGCAAAGAACTTTCAATAAAGTTTTAATTAACACCTAAGCATTTCATTCTGCCCCATATATGTTTTACGGACTCTAATGCTTAACAGGAGCCATCTCTGCCACCGCAGTGGCTCTGAGTAATTTGTATAAACATATAGACAGAATACTAAAGGGAGTATGGAAGCAATATCACTGTGAACTACTGAATGCAGAATGCTGAAGGGAAGTGTAGACCATATATAAGAAAATAACTGGCCCATGCTTGGTTTCAGCTCCTTTTCTGTTGCTATAATGCCAAAATAAGCTGAAAATTCCAGATTTAAAAAAAAAAAATATTAAAAAATCAATTACCTCCCCAAATGAGAGATGCATCTATATTTTTAAAATGAGCAGCACTTCTAAAGCATTCAAATGAAAACTCAAAACCCCCTCCATTTATATCTATAAAGCATTGTATCCATATTAAAAAAGCATATCTCTCTCTCAGGGTGTTCCACAAAGGAAACAAAGCCTCCTATACTTTTTGAAAATTGGTCTGTCCCATTTATTTTATCAATTCCAGATTAATTGGGTTTTGAGTGGGTGTACTTAATGGAACATTCAATTAAATGTTTAATTTGTGTGGTTAAATCCTGAAACTTGAAGGGGCCACAAAAAAAGCACCAGGATACCAGTTACCACAATTGCAAACCAGGATATAAGAGAAGCATAGGAAGAGCCTCTTCCCCTGTAACTGACAACGTCCTATTTCACACAGTGCCTAGAACCACATATTAACCCATAAAAAGAATCGCAGCACATCTGAAAGTTGTCAAGACAGGGCGGCATGAGTGAAAAACTGCCATCAAACTCTGACCTCTTCAACCACATAGTTACACATGACTTACCTGACTGGACGACAAGATCAGCGTCAAAGCTCCACAGCGCAAGAATTGCATCTGTTCTTTTATTTTATGTAGGTCCAAGCACAGTTTGGAAAAATTGAGACCTTTCTATAACAGCAGTCATGCTGCTTAAATTTGGTTTTGACTTTAGAATACATGAGAAATGATTACTTGTATGTGCTTTTGAAGGTCAAACTACTGAAGCACAGGTTATTGGATGTGTAAATTCACCATATACTGCTCATAAAACTGAAATGACATTTTCAAAAGAAAAGGCTAAAAAGAACACATAATTTAGGAATTCAGAGTTATGAATCAATTACAGTAACACCTAAGCCATGACTTAATGGGTCTGACAGCATTTTCTTAACCATTAAAAACTCTATTCTGTGAATTACATATAAAATTACAGCAGAGGTATAGTGCAACACTGCTGTCTGAAAGGTATCTCAGAATATCAGAAAGTTGCTTTTTCTTCAAAACTTAATTTGTATCACTACTTGCCTGGGAGTTGGATATTGCTTTGACAGCATTCAAATCAGATCCTGAGCAAAAGGTGTTTCCTGCACCACAGATGATAAGGCCTTTGCCATCCTTCCAGTTTTCCAGTTCAGTTACCCTCTCCTGGAGTTCAAGCATCATAGTACCTGTCACAAGAGGGAAAAATAAATTCCTGTTAAAAATTTTGCTTATCACTACTATGTCTTACATTACATTTTCCACCACCAAAACCAAGCTACAATTAATAAGCGGTGGTCTTAAAACCACAAGGGAAAACATCACCTTAAATCCCCCACACAAGCACTGACATGTTTTTTCCTCAGAGATGCACTTCCTGAAATTCCGAAGGACGTACTGCAATTTGTGTTACACTCACAAAAAAGCCCCACAAAACAAAGAAAAAAACCACAACCAACCAACAAACAAACGTAAGCATAAACTCTACTCAATTTATTCTTGCTTGCATACATACAGGACACACGGACCTGCTTACATCTATCCAGATCTGTCTACCTAGTCGTTCTGATGTTACTGTTATTTCACCCTGTCCAAAGAGCTAGCGCAGGCTAGCTAGAATCATGTGCAAGTTGGGTTCAAGGTATAACCACTCAATGTTAATAAATACTCCTTTAAAAAAAAAAGCTGAAGAGCAAACTATGTTGGAGGGTAAAGACATTTAGAAATGTTTATCTAAAAGAAAACAATGATGTATTTGAAAACAGAAGCAGAGTGCCTTTTATCTTGTTTTTCTTGTCCTTTTAAAAGACAATTCTAAACCATCTTTGATTCCCTTGTTACATTTCTAGAAAGGCTTTCTTTGCAAAGTATATCCTAGGCTCCAAATGTGTGGATTGTAAAGTAGTAGCTTTCTATTTCTAGCTTAAAAATAGTATTCTTGTATGTTCACAAAAGTACCCTTCCTGATGTGGAACTCTACAAATTCCTGTTTCCAGAGCTCATTCTAGGCTGCCACATTTTCCACACCAACTGAGCTTACCCAGCATTAACTTAAAGCTCTTCCTCTCCGAATGCCTATGATTCTCATTTAGTTATAACTCTTAAGAGAAAACATTTATATAAAGTAATACCAGAAAGCAGCCTACATACAGGCTGGTAATGCTCTCAGCTTTATCCTCCTTTGACAAGAATTTAGATGGACACACCTACCTTCTTCAGATAGAAATGTGCTCTAGATTAATACCCTCAAGGACTCTTTACTTTTCTGCCAAGAGTGTTGGTTTTTTGGACCCTACACCCACATGCACAGAACTCATCCTGTTCTGAAATTGTCTGTTAGCAGTCAGTCTCACGTGGAAGATTTTTTTTTTCCTTCCTGCTTATTTTCCTTGCAGTTTCCACAAAGTAAACTTCCCAACACCAGATCAAAAGTGAATTCTCAGGTAAGCACTTCCACCTTAGGCTTGGTCTCAGCCACTGAAATAGCACATTTTGACAATGTTCCTGAGGTGGGCAATAGTTAATTGGATATTATGTGCCAGAATGACATTGGGTTGGGGTTTTTTTCCCCGCTGTCATGTCACTGACTATGATCCACTAACAAATCCCAGCATTTTTACCATTCCTTTGCCTTCCATATTTATAATTTGGTCATGCTTTTTGTGTGTTGAATATTACCTTTGCTTTCATCAAATTTCACCATGTTGATCTTGAGCTTTTTGTAGCAGTTAATCAAGATCACTTTGAATTCCACTCCTCTGCTCCAAATAATAATCTTCTTGCAAGCTCTCCCAATTTGCAGTCATCTAACAATTTCAGCAGTTCACCTTCTATTCTCTCATCCCAGCCATGAATGAAAATACTGAGCAGAACTACGTCTAGATGAAATTTTGGTGGGTTTTCACTTGAAATGCTTTCCCAGCCTGACAGTACACTCTACAACAACATTTCTGCAAATGCTGCTGTTTAAGTAGGTGTGCATCAACCCCATGGATTTCACTGTTTATACATATTTGCCAAGTTTTCTTACAAGAAAGGTATTTCACCTGGCATCCAAGCTTTGCCAGAGTCAAGATACAGCACAGCCACTGTTGTGGTGCTTTTAATAATCAAAGTAGCGAGGTACTGAATAGTTTTTCCACAGAGTATTAAGAGCCAAAAATAAAGTTAACTGGAAAATGGAGTTTACAAAAGGAACTGTGTGAAGCAGTTACATGCGACAGCAGGGGACAAGAGACACTGGCCACAGCCTGCTCCATCCTCTTGAGAGAGGATCTCTTCCATTAACGTTAACTGTTAACGTTGCTAACAGATATAGTCCGTGATGTTTGGTCTAATGATGAGGACACAATGATAAAGTAAATCCTCATTCTGCCAGTCTTGGTCCTTCAGTATTTGATATCAATAAGTTCACGCTTTTCACAGAACTAAATCTGCTTGGAATAATAACTTGTTTGCATCTTAATTACGATCTGAGAATAAATGCTTTAAAGTCAATTCTAGAAAATAAAATTATCAGCATTATTATCTAATTTCTGCAGGCTGGGTTCCTTCTCTTTTAAATTAAGTTCGACTTTAGTTCAGCAAGAGGTTGCGCTGCTGAAATTGGTTCCACCAGACTTAAACTGACATTATTAGGATTTGTTTCCAAAGAGACCACTTCAAACAGGTCGCTATCAGATTCCAATTAAGAAGAGAAAAAGGCATAACAACCTCCACATCGCCCATTAGCAGTTTGCCAACAATTTTGTTCTGCTTTTGGTTCCATGAGTTGCTCAAGCTTAGAATAAACATAATTCCTTTGAGACAGAAAGCTGCTGTGTAAAGTAAATGCCTGGCAAATAGGATTTCTCTCAACAGTTTAATGATGTTTTGCAGCTTTCTAAAGGAAGCGTACACGTATATATAAATTCACATTTGCCACTATCCAGAAGCTGAGACACAGAACCAATGGAATTTATTTGAAGGGGTATCTACAGGCTCTGGCTGATGAAGTCAACTGGGTCCTGTTGGGGCAATTTAGGGGTTGTGCATCCCATCTTTTTTTGAACTTCACCTGAATGGTATTACCTGATACACAACAAAAGGAAAAGGATCAAGTGCTTGCTAGTTCCTCAGCAACTGCAGTTCACGAACAGTAGTGTTACAATAAAATGAAGGGCAGTACAAATTAACATGCCACACCATTCACCGCCACGGCCAAGTGATTTTGCTTCTACTCTCCCTCCTGTAACAACAAAAGTCTCTGGCAGAGGTGCACAGTAGAAAGAAGCAGTAATCTCTTGAACTGCCATAGTAAGACTTCCCAGAGCAAATTTGTGGCTATTACCTTGCAAAATGGAGTACTGGTCTCTACAGGGCTCTACACACTAACGTAAAACAGAACTGCCTGATCCCATGGCTCATTTGCTATATGCTAATCAGGGTCTGCAACAAAGGCAGAACTATTAATTTCCTCACAGGTTTTTGTAGCTCCTCTTTACTACTAGAGTATGTAATTCACATACACTAATAATTTATTTTCACAGCAGTCCTGTAAGGAGAGAAGAGAATATTTTACAGACCACTAACTGAGCCAGAAAGAAAATATCTGCTAATTTTGGGTGCTCAACTTGAGATGTGTGGTATGATTTCAGTACATTAACATTATGTAGTACTTCATATAGTCAAAGCATAGCTACCAGTGGCCTAAATACCAGCTGCCACTGCTCAGCACTTCAACAAATCAGTTCTGAGCCCCTTCTGCCAAGCACCTAGAAAACCAAGAACATAACTCTAAGTTTCTGCGGAAGTTTAGTTTAAGCAATTTGACTTGTATTACATCTGATCTCCACAGCAGAATAGGCTTTGTCTGTCCTTTCTCTTTTTGCTATTACATCTCATTTCTCATGCCCCTTTCACCTTCCACAACAAGTAAGCTAAGAGCACACAGTCTACAAGCTGTACCTTGCACAGCTCTGTTTTGAGTCAAAAATAAAAAAACCCCACCCGATCTGTTGAAAAAAGAGGAAACAACAATGTAACTATGATTGTGTAACAACATGTATGCTGACAGGAGGCATTCAGAAAGACAATCTCCATGCTAATACCTTTTCGCTACAACTTCTCAAGCTAGGGAATAACTTTATACATGATTCTATACATGAATCATTTTATACGTGATTCTATGAGCACTTAAAGGGAAACAAAAGACAAACTGCAGAGACATCTAGGTGCATTACCACTAATTCTGCTCTGTTAAGTTCCCTTCCTTTCAGCTAACAATCATGAGTGGAAGGAGTAGATTGACATTCTCCGTGTAAACAGCTCTATGCTTTGGTAGTGGGCTGGCAAATATATTTGCTGACAGCAAAGGAACAGTGAGAACCGGGCAAGAAAACAGAACAGCAAAAAAGAGATTAGCAAGATGACACAAATGTATCCATTTCAAAATATTAAGAGATGAAGGCATTCTTACAGTAAGGGCTTATGCACGGCTCAAGCACAGGCAGATGCAGACCCTGAACTTGTGTCACAGAAACACAGAATCACAGAATGGTTTAGGTTAGAAGGGACCTGAAGGCCCATCTAGTTCCAACCCCCCTGCCATGGCCAGGGACACCCTCCACTAGACCAGGTTGCCCAAAGCCCCATCCAGCCTGGCCTTGAACACTGCCAGGGAGGGGGCAGCCACAGCTTCTCTGGGCAACCTGTGCCAGTGCTTCATCACCCTCACAGGGAAGAATTTCTTCCTAATATCTAATCTAAACCTCCCCTCTTTTAGTTTAAACCCATTCCCCCTTGTCCTATAACCACATGCCCCTGCAAATAGCCCTTCTCCAGCTTTCAAGTAGGCCCCTTCAGGTATTGGTAGGTGGCAATTAGGTCTCCCCAGAGCCTTCCCTTCTCCAGGCCGAACAAGCCCAACTCTCTCAGCCTGTCCTCGTAGAAGAGGTGCTCCAGCCCTCTGATCATCTTCGTGGCCCTCCTCTGGACTCGCTCCAGCAGCTTCATGGAGCTTATGTCTGAAGAGAATGACATAGAATCATTAAGGTTGGAAGAGACCTCAAGAATCATCCAGTCCAACCATTCCACTACCACCTATTACCCACTAAACCATGTCCTTCAGTACCACATCCAACCTTTCTTTAAATACCACCAGGGACAGTGACTCCACCACCTCCCTGGGCAACCCGTTCCAATGCTCAACCACCCTTTCAGAGAAGAAATTTCTCCTCATCTCCAACCTAAACCTCCCATGGCACAACTTGCAGTTGTTCCCCCTTGTCCTGTCACTAGTTATCTGCGAGAAGAGGCCAACCCCCAGCTTGCCACAACTTCCTTTCAGGTAGTTGTAGAGGGCAATAAGGTCTCCCCTGAGCCTCCTCTTCTCCAGACTAAACAAGCCCAGTTCCTTCAGCCGCTCCTCATAAGACCTGTGCTCCAGACCCTTCACCAGTTTCGTTGCCCTTCTCTGGACACGCTCCAGGGCCTCGATGTCTTTCTTGTGGTGAGGGGCCCAAAACTGGACACATTACTCGAGGTGTGGCCTCACCAGGGCTGAGTACAGGGGGACAATCACCTCCCTGCTCCTGCTGGCCACACTATTCCTGATACAGGCCAGGATGCCATAAATTGGAATATTCTAGACAGTTAAGGAGAGACAACAAATATACCTGTCTTGGAGATCAAAAGCCTCATACAAGATTTATCACACAGGGCATTTAGTTTTGATAACTAAGTATCATCCAGTGTAAAAGCATATTAAGAAGATTACTGACCTGCAACAGCTGAGACTACACAGCTCATTTGATCTTTCATTAACCAATCACTGGTATTTAAGATATAAGGTAAATCAAGATGAAATGGAAGCCGGTTTGGGTTACAAAAAGACCAAATTATAGAATCTTAAGTTACAGAGAAGGCTTAAGGTAAAGAACAAAGTAGGAAACTCATGCTTTCTACACCACCTACAAAACAAAGATGCCATCTTCCCACTCCTATAAAAATACCCAATACATTTCCAGAGCAGTAGAGACAAAATAAAAAGAGACACAAGAAAGAGCACAGTAGCAGAATTGTTCTGACTGAAAAAAACCCAAACAAATCAAAACCCAAAGAAAAAAAGGGGGAGAGGCATTTTCTGTCAGATAGTCCTTGTGTCGTTGAGTATTACTTATACTCTCATGACATTCATGGCAAAGACTACTATGCAGAACAGTGGGCGTTTGATGCACATCTTAATAAAACATTTTTCTTTTAACTAAGGAATGGTAAGGCACAGGTATTCATTTTGTTTAAGCAAAGTGCTAAAAGGCGTAACTGAAGGATAAAAAACCCCACAAATCAGCAACCCTATCAACTAATTAATACCTGTAAAGGCATTCATTAACTTCGGGTTGTTCAAAGTAAGTACTCCAGTGCCATTGTTGTCTTTCGAGAGGTTGATGGATCCACCAGCAAACTGCTGAAGTTTCTTCTTTATCAATTCTTCCTCGTAACCATGAGCACCACTATACAGTGATGCCCTTCTCTGCTGTAGTATCCTTTCCTTTGCAGTCTGAAGCAAGTTCTTCCACAGAGAAGCTGCCATTTCTGGAAAGAAACAGAGGGGAAGGCAGGGGAGGAATAATTTTCCTTTGAGATCCACCTCAGTCCTCTAAGAAGGAAGTAGGACAGCAGAAACTAATATAAAGGTGATGCAGCCACAGAAGTCTACAGAAACTACTGAGGACTATTTGCAAAATTCTTAGTTTGAATCTACTCCCACAAAGTTAATAGAAGGAGACTTATCAAGTTATTTTTGTAGTTAAGCCAGAAATTAGCATCTTTTAAAATCTTTTCTTCTAAAAATTATCCAAATTATCCAAAAGTATTGGGTGCAGAATACCAAAGAGGCTCAAGAACTGTAGTAAGATGCTTATGTGTTCCATTAGACCAACATACTCTGTACCAGTCCTGTAAACCCTCCTTCCTCCATCAAAAAAAAAAAAAGCCCACACCTTTGTTGGAGGAGAAATCCTGTCAAAGCCCTACTTTACAGGATCTAGTTGTTTTCAGGATTTCCTGTTTTCCTATAAACAATTACTACACCACAAGACCTTTCTGAGAGAATTACTTGAGGATCACAACAATTAAGAACCGACGACCAGTCCTACATTGAGGTCCACTCCCTGCCACCTAATTCCATTAACATATTTATCACGCTCCATGTTAACACTAGTTAGGACTTCCTAGCCTCTGGTAGTTACCAGTCATTCCAGTTCCATTTTGAATTGATCTCACTTGGATACAGAGCATCAGAACCTGTGCAGTACCTCAAAGGAGGAAAAGCGTACAACAGTTTTATAGAGAGAGCATTGCACTTGCCTTTTTCACAGCTACGTAATATTGTTTGTCTATTTCTACGTACCAGTACACCCATGGCTTATTCCTCTGCTATTTCACTTTGCAATGTATGCATGTCTACCAGGAAATAACAAGGAAGTCATCATCAAATACTATTCTTGAGCTGCGTCTCTGCTTTATTTTATTTACCTTGGAAAAGGGTCTACTGGAGAAAGTGGCTGACCAGTGATTTGAAAGAATTAGGGTAAAGCCTAAACCAGAGACTGCTGAACTGAAAAAGAACTCATCTTAGAATCAACTTGGAGTCAGAAGTAAAAGTACAACCACGGGACACAGAAAAAGGTTTGCTATATTTAAATCTTGCAATTTGCTACACTAGTCCTAGCTTTGCCCCTACTCCCTTTTTAATGGATACAGCTGTTCAGAAGACCTGGTAGACGGTCATTTTTTGGAGAACCAGGAATATCTGGCAGAAACAAAAGTCTTCCAAAATTCACAAGGCGGCTCTGTGAAGTTTTTCTAAGGTGAACCTACAACACAAACATATTCACTGAGACAGAATTTGGTGACAGCTGTACTTAATGCTGCGTTCAAGGCATCTCACAGTTTACAGATTGAAATTTTTAAAACATTTATTATATACACATGAACAAGCAAATGCTCATTAAAAAAAGAGCACACAATTAGTTTATAATGAAAGAAGTGCACAATCCTGTCAGGTGTACACTTATCTTGTCTCTAGCTGCACCATCCTATGCTAAAGTGGAAAATGCTTCTGTTGCAGCAGGTACAATCCTGATAGGAACGGGGAAGCAGTTTGCACAGTAACCACATTACGGGATGTGGAGGAGCATGCATCGTTCCAGGCAATTTCAAAGTCACCTATGATTCATACCTGTCCTGCCACACTGCATCCACCTGTACAGCACTATCTCACAAGTTCAACACAGAGAAACTAGTGTGGCCTATACGAATCTATGCATTGTAAGGTCATATGCACTGGAATAGGTAAAGGGATCACTTTAACATGTGGTGAGATATTTTGATGGGTCTTCTGAGTTCCTTAGTAAATTCAAGGTTTTAATCTGTCATTATCAACTTTTCTACACTCAAGTGTGAACTAATAAAACTAATTACAATTTAATCAAGTTTAAAGTCTGATTGAATACAAGATGCATTACTTCATAAATAATATCACCCAACTGCTGCCTCACCCCAACACTCTTCAACTATGCACATTCTAATATCACCTACAACATTTGAGCCATCACCTTTCAGAGCTTTTAAAATTACTTCTCTTGGAAAAAATTATTTAAGAGTGAAAATAAGTTTCCAAAGTTCATTTCTCAGCTAAATGATTCTTTTTATATTCAGGCTGTTAGAAAAGAAACAGCTTTCCATTTTCTCTACAACTTCAGTAGTCATTCCCCAACACACATTCATGCAACAAAACTCCGTCCAGCTACTAGTTATTGCTCAGGAGAGAGCAAACATTAACAACATGGATAACACAGGCTCTAGTTAGAAAGTGTAGCTTGAACAATTAGCTCCCAATTTTTAATGAATACAAAGCCTCCCTTCTTCTGTAAGAAGACAGACTATATTTAATTCCCTAGGAAGCCACAATGATTGGCTTGAAAGCAAAGGGCCGGGCGGGGAATCTATTCCGTTAACCTAACTCTCTGCCAAATTATACTCGTTTGACCACTTTTATACTACCTAGATTTCACATGTCAGAAAATGTACAGAGCAAAACAGACTTAAGATATGGAAATTTTATTCCACAAAAAAAAAAAAAGTCTGTCATTTTCAACTGCGTGGTTATATGCATTAGCAGTTCTTTAAAATTATCACTATGGCAATAAAGAGCATCAGCAAGTGCGGGATTAGAAAACAAATTGGACATCACTGCCTGCTGATCATGACTCATGATTAATGACTCATGCAAGGTATTATCATTGAATTATTTTCTTTAAAATGGTCAGTACCCAGTACTTTTTTAATAAAAAGCAGAGATTATTTTAACAGCTCAGTCTGAGAAAGCTAACCACTCAGGAAAAACATGACATTTAAGCTACAGCTCTCTCAAACCAAAGGGATTTCTGCTGATCTCTGACAAACAACATTCAAAATTTGAATCAGTATGGAGCACTTGCAGTCCACACCACAACGGAGATTGATTTTTTTTGTACTGTAAGTGAAAGCACTGCAAGAGAGAGATGTTGCAATAACCCGCACAATGTTGTAGGATAAGCCAAGAGATATTTATTATGCTAAAAGTTTCAGATTTACAGTTTAACATAATTATATCTATTTAGAGATACTTACAGAAATGAAGTCTCCATCTAATTTTAAAAAGTCAGGCATACTATACCATTAAGATCTGTAACACACACAGTTTTTATAGTGAAAAAAAGTCTGACACTAGAATGAATACTGTGGACAATTAGCATCTTTCAAATGTTTTAAGAAGTACCACAGCTTTACATTATCACCAGTGACAACTAAGAAACAAGCCAATAGTATGGATATCAACAGCTGTTCATTATGTTACCTCTTACATAAAACAACAGTTAAAAACCCCATTTGGCACTCAGGTGATTTTTATGGCACCCCTGCCTGTGGGCTAGCAGACTGGGTTAATTGGAACACCTATCACAGTATCAAAGGAACGATATACATTATGCAAGAGCAATATATGTATCTACATGTACACACTCACAGCATATGTATCAGAAGCCTTCTGAAAGGTAACTGCATAGTTAAAATTCAGCTCTCACGATGTTAGTAAAAAAAAAATAAAAAATAATAGGGATAACGCCAGCACCAACATTCCCTGAGAAGATTTTTTGGGAAACCAGTAAACCCCAACTCCTGAACAAGCATGTTTGCCCTTGCCATTCACCACTCCTCTCTTGCAACCTAGTTTTTCTCTTAAAACATGCTATATGAAACAGCAACCTCCAGCAATGTTGCCAGTTGTAATTGCCAGCGAGCATAAAGATAGCTGGCCAGAGCACTGGCTAAGAGAGGTAGGCAGCAAACTCCTGGGTGGGTAGAAGAACTAAGGCAAACCAGAAACTGGACATCAGGAGCCCAAACAAGCATTTGAGCTGCACGCACAAACAAGAAACGCTCCACTGCAGAGCAGCTACACAGAAATAATCAGCAAGTTAAAATGCATGAGCACAGAAAATTCCAACTCGAAGACAGTGCCTGAATTATTGACACAAGGCAGGGAAAAAGAAAATGGGGAGAAGAGATGCAGTGATGTGTTTTCAATACATCAGGGAAATAAGCCTGCCCTTTCACGTGGCGCAGGAAGTGACAGGTGTGATGTGCAGATACAGACTTGTGAGTCACCTACAACAAAAACCAAATCATCTGAATTTCTGATTTTGGATGAAGGAATCCTGAGATAAAGTGTGGCAGAAATAAAGGGATCCAACATACAAAATCCACAAAATAAGTCTCAGGGGAAAGAATATATTCAAATGACATAACAAAAAAAAAATCAATTAGAAAGTGTCACTTCTGTGACACTACCAAAGGCATCAGAGGCAGCTGACAAGTCAAGAAGAACAGAAGACTTGATGAAGACCTTCAACAGCTGCAGTTTCAGTGACAAGCCCAGAAATGCAAAGACAGGGTATGGAGAAAGATACAGAACACGTGAACTAAAGATGATGTGATGATTCACAGTTAAACTCTGTGTGTGTGTGTCTTACCAGTCACTGTAGAGGCATTCACCTGTACCAGAGAGCAGCACGCATGACTGTTGGATGCTTCACCGGGTTCCTGCANATGATTCTGCCCCTCCGCTCTGCTCCTGTGAGACCCCACCTGGAGGACTGCATCCAGCTCTGGGGTCCCCAGTAATAAAGAGATATGGAGCTGCTGGAGCAAGTCCAGAGGAGGGCCACAAAGATGATCAGAGGGCTGGAGCACCTCTACTATGAATACAGGCTGGGAAAGTTGGGCTTGTTCAGCCTGGAGAAGAAAAGGCTCCGGGGAGATCTCACCTCAGCCTTCCAGTACCTAAAGGGGCCTACAGGAAAGACAGAGAGGGGCTGTTTACAAGGACAGGGAGTGATAGGACAAGGGGTAATGGGTTTAAACTAAAAGAGGGGAGATTTAAATTAGATATTAGGAAGAAATTCTTCACTGTGAGGGTGGTGAGGCACTGGAACAGGTTGCCCAGAGAAGCTGTGGCTTCCCCCTCCCTGGCAGTGTTCAAGGCCAGGCTGGATGGGGCTTTGGGCAACCTGGTCTAGTGGAGGGTGTCCCTGCCCATGGCAGGGGGGTTGGAACCAGATGATCTTTGAGGTCCCTTCCAACCCAAACCATTCTATGATCCTATAAAATGAGTGAAAATAATTAACACAAACTCACTGGAACCTGGGACAGTAGGCTGCTGGGTGATCACTGGGAGGGGGGCGGAAATCCAGTGTTGGACTCAGAGAAGGAACTCAGAAACAAGATCAAAGGGGGGCAGCCTGGACACAAATGAAGACACAAGAAAGGTGTACGAGGGAGGTCTCACCTGCAGGGTTTCTCTCTAGCACTGACTCAACAGACCACTCTTGCCAGCTGCTTGTCCCCAGGCCTCAACTGAAGGTTACACAGCCCTCCATCTATCTCATCCTCTTATACACCTCTCTTCTTTCCTTCATGGATGTGTGGGTTTGGTTAACTTAAACACCTTACCTGACAGGTTCTTCCCACTCTAATAATTACCAGCTGAGGCAAGCTGAGGGCAGTCACCTCTCCATCTGGCTTTCCTTCAGCTGGAAGAAAGCAGCGAGCCAATCTTAAGCATACTGAGGGATCAGAAGCAGAAAACCTACTGACAAAATGTAACTTACAAATACAGAAACTAAACAAAGCTTGGGAAATCCTGCCACCCCCTCAATGGCATCTCCTACCAAGTTCAACAGGAGCTGCCTCAAACTCATGCCTTTCTCAAGATGCCGTGGCTCTCAAACATGATGAGCCCTGTTCAAATTTTTAGTACCTCATCTCTGGTATGTGCATTGTAGACAAATATGTGGGATCAATAGTCCCTCCAGATCAGTGTGAAGAACCTTAGAGCTTTGTGACTCCCCTAAAAACTGGCTTTAGAAGTAGCTGGTATTACAAAAGGCCTGGGCTTTTAGCCTCAATATTACCATTGAGAAGAGAACAAAGAGTTTGGGCCTCCTAGTTTCTAGATGTCAGCATCAAAAACAATGTTTAGCTGTCCAGAAGCTGAGAGAAAAAGAAGTGAAATGTCCAAATTAACTAACTGAAATGGCTTCAAATCATGTACATGTGAAATAAAACTAAATTGTGGAAAAAACCCAAACTTTTAACATGTAAATTTAAAGCCCTCTTATCTGTAATTTCAGTTTTAAGATGGCTTACACTTTACACTTCTGCTTTTCTCTCTCTTTTTTTCCCCCTTGTCATTGTTTCTGAGTAGCTCAGTTCTGGGGATCTCAAGCTACGTGTTTTCCAAATGATTTGCTCTTTGCTTAGTTTTGTATGTTTTAATTGTCCCTGCAGGCTAAGGTTTAGACATGAACTCTGTTCCTAACCAACTATATTCTCTTTTAATCCAGTTTTAATTATTTTGAAGACCAAGTAAACAAATCACACAGAAACATAGCTAAGTTCAGTGAAAGATAATAGCATTCAAGTATGCAAAACAGCTGACAAAAGAAGTCTTTCCATAAATACATGACACTACCTAAAAATATTTGGGTTCCGTCACATGGTGAGTACAAGATCTTGAGTTTCACAGCAAAGAGTGACAGCAAGAATCTGCTACCTTCTGAAAAAGGCATGCAGGCCCCTTATGTTTTAATGCTTTATCTAAAGAGGTTCTCTTTGCCTGTGTCAGTAAAGGACTCTGTAACAGCAACAGAAAACACTTCTAAGTTCACATAAAGCTCACTGCCCACCAGGTGTATTTTGGACACCTTTAAAACAAACAGACCCACTACTTCACAGGAAAGGAAATGACCACAACCAACTCACCATTCGCTTTTTAGCCACCGAATCCTAAACCATAAAAAGTATAAGGATGAATTCGCTCTATCTGCAACCGCAAAGAGTTATGCCTTCCCAAGGGTTCATTTGCCTTAAAAACTGTAAAAAGTTTTGCAGTCCAGCAGAGCTCTGAATCCCACTCCGCACACTCTTCTTTACTGCTGCTCTCCCCAGCACCACCAGTAAATGCTCCTGCTGACAGGAACAGCAAAGCCGCATCCCCGAGGCAGAACTGGCCATGCAGCACGGTTCTCACCCAGGGGCACGTCGTCTGCTCCCCTGTAGTGGCGCTAGGAACTAGCAGAAGCACACCAGGCCGCCTGGCACCCTGGCTGTACTCACTAAACTCCGGGAAGCACAGGCATCCTGCGCCGTCACCTGGGAGCAACACTCGAGGGCAGCGAGGGGAAACTCCTTCAGAGCAGGGGTTTCTTGCTGCTGATCTTGTGCGCTGTGGCCCTTGGTCCGACCCTGGCAAGCGTTCCGGCACAGACAGTTTTCTATTTATTTACGGGTTTTAAATCAACAGCCAAGGGAGGGCTCCGTGCCCAGCGGGGCCGAAGGGGGCCGCAACCGGCTGTTCCCAAAATAAGACGTGAGGTCTCTGGGCTGAAGCTGAGCAACAGCATTACGTTTTCAGGCAGAAACGCCGCCGGCCTCTCCAACCCCGGCGAGTCCCCCTGGCAGCCCGCGGGGACCGGGCCGCACCGCACCCCCCACCCGCCCTCGCCGGGCCCAGTTCCCCAGGCAGACCCTGCTCCCCCCCTTCCACACCGCAATGCCCCGAGCTGCCTCAGCAGCCCAGGGTCACCCGGCAGAGGCCTCCTTCCCCTCCCCCGCGATGCCGGCGAGTCGCCAGGGGCAGCCCCCGAGCGCCGCAGGCCCCAGGCTGGCCGAGGGGAAGCGAAGGCCCGCGGCCGGGCACCGACCTGGCCCCACCGCTCCCCTTCCCNGGCCTCCGGGCCGGGCCTGCAGCCGCCCTGCCGCGGGGAGCAGCGGGGGCCGGGGCAGTCCCCGGGGCGAAGCAGAGGTGGGTAAAGCGTACGTTGAGCCCTGCGAGCTCAATGCAGCCTTGGGGCCGCAGCCGGGCGGCCAGAGCCCCAGCAGGGAAGCAGTGACCATTGCTCCGTGCCTCAGCCCCTTATGGGTGACCCCAGACATCAACAACTGCGTTTATATTTCAGCGGTTTTGCCGCAGAACACGCTTGTTTAACTCCAGGGTTGCTAAATACCCACAGAAGCCAGCCGTGATTATTTTTGTTTCCTGCACCAGTAGCCTGCATTGCCAAAAAGCAAGCCCAGGATTTCTGCCCAAGCCAGTGTAATTAAAGGTGCTAATTTCTCCACCATCCCAGAACAACATCTCGCCTCCTAACTCCAGTTGGGGTCTGCGCCTCTGCCAGAAGGATTCGGCCTGGAGCGAAGCAGCTGCTCACTGACCTCCAGCCCTGCTTGCTCTCCCCGGTGTTGCGCTGAGAGAGGCATTAGGGCCTTATCTGTGCCGCCACAAGGAGAGTCTCTGGCTCCCTGTGCTCACGTACATCTATTTTATCTGTCAGTGCAAGTGTGAGTCCTTCCAGCAGGCATGCATGCTCCTGGACGCTGCCGTCCCCGCTTCACCTGCCCCCATGCTGGGGCAGCTGGGCCCAAGTGCCAAGTCAGCCGCAAGCTGTCCCTGCGTCAGAAGGCAGCAATCCTTAAGCTGTAATTCTGTGTAAACTTACAGCTGCGATAAAATGGCATTGTCACACACAGCCCTGCTGGCTCTGCCCTTCCCCTGGCTGCTGGTTTCCCACCTTGGAAGAACGTGTGCTGCCATGCCAGAACTCAGATGGAGGGAAATAAATGCTTGTTTCAATGCAGATCACTTTGTGTATTCAAAGCAATATGCAAATATGAGCCAGTCTTTATTACTATCTCCTTGTTAATACACATACATAAGATGAGTCAGTTATAAGTATTTGAAACAAGGCTGAAAGATGTATCTGAAAATGCATCTCCAGCTTTATTAAAGCTGTCTTTCAACTCAGCTGTCAATACAAACGTCCTGAAGTTGGTCTAGTTGATTAAATATTATGATTGAACATGTAAAGGATTTCAATTAATCATACATTTGGAAAAACAAAATCTTTGCACTCTGAACAGATATTTTTAACTTTGTATTGTTAAGAGAATCCTGTGAGAATATGAAATATTGTAGTCCCAGGTGGCAATATCTTTATACAGTATAAGGATTCATTCCCTTATTACAACGTTCCCAGTATAAACAGCACTGCTGCGACAGGTGGGCTGGCCTTTTATTTTTCCTCTCGGGTTCAGAGAGGAGAGATTTTTCCAGTAGGATTCAGTCCTGCATTTTTTTCTGGAAACCCTCAGTACCAAGTTAGAAATCTGTGTGAGAGAAGCAGCTCTCACCAGCTCCTGCTCCAAGGCCCCATCCCCTCCTGGGGCAGAGCGGTTCCCCAGCTCAGTGGGAAGCAGAGGAGAGCGGTGGTGGTTGGAAGCTCGTGGTTTTCTAGGTAACATTGCCACCTAGCAGCACTCAGTGAATGTAGCACAAACCTGACCTCCAGTTCCATAAACAGCAGTTGGCCTCACTTTTGTTTTTATTGTGTTGTATTATATACAACATGATGATTAGAATAGGATATACTCAGAGCACAGAACAAGGACTGTAGGGAAATGAACAGACAAATGGGATCTGCATTGAAAATGGACACTAAAGCCCTCTTACGGGTTGTAACTTCCAGCAGGACAGTGACAGGAGTCCCTGCATGTTCAACTGTACGACAACAACAACAACAACAATAATAATAATACACACAATCCTGAAAAGTTTCTTATTTTTTATTCTTGCAAATAATCCCACTGATTTCAGTAACACTTTCTCCTGGCATTGCTAATGCAGTGCTGCCCTAGGAGAGTCAGGTCACCACCTGAATTATTTAGTATGTTCCCATTCCCCATCACTGATCCAAAAGCTGGCGACAGTGTGCTGGCTAAAAGAGCAAGGCCTCTCTCTCGGATCCAAGGCTGCCAGACTGAAATATTGAATTCCGATAGATACAGAGCTCCCTGGTGCTATTTTTACAAACTCCTTTCATAAGCATGGAACAAACTGGTGACAGATCCGGGCTTAGATCTCAGGAATTGTTGGATACAAACCGACACATAACCCCACAGTCAGATCATAAAGGGTCCCTTAACTGTAATTTTTGGGAGGCAAATACCATCCACTCTGTATGGAAGTGTAACAGGCTAAAGTATGGCCTAATGCATACTCCAAAGACTGGACCCACAAAAGAGACCTGCATTCTATTTCTAAATTTCTAAAATTTGGATTTTTGGATCCAAAATCCTGATACTCAGTTTCTCCTCGTTGCCAAACACTCGGGGCTCCCAAATCCCGTGGGTGCATGGCAGCAGTGATTCACGGGAAGCTTATACCAGGCCAGCTAGCGAGACTACCACCCCAGCTGTCTCTCCTGTCCCCACTGCAGATATCTGAAATAACCCAGAGCTGCTGCAGCTTTCTAAACGCAGCCCCGCATGCCATGTTAAATTTGGTTTGATTTCGTTAGGCAGGGACTGGCTGGGGACAGAGCAGTCACCATGCAGACCTCAGGACTGCAAACTTATCAGCCACTCTTATGTTAGCCCATCCGTCTTGTGACTCAAAGCTGCCAGCACACAAAACAGGTTATTTCCCACACAAGGTTCGCTCACTGAATGTGTCTGCTAAGGGCTCAGCTCTTCCCAGGTAGCTCCATACCCATCCTATCACGATACATTGATTTTATGTTCTCTGCCCATGTCGTTCAAGGGTCTCCTCCTGCGGGCCCTATGAGAACCAGCAGAGCTGACCTCGGGCTCCACCAGGACATGGCTGGAAGAAGCGGCAAAGCAACACCTGCTGCTCTAGCACCCTGTGGGATGTGTCACCCAGCTGGGCTGAACGCCCTCTTCTGCCCAAGCACACCACGTCCTTTCTCTGGCGATGTGGCTCTGATCAGCAGGCTGGGGTGTGTTGTGGGGAAGCTGAGGGAAAGCAGCCCAGGCCTTCGTGTCAAAAGCTGTTTCACTTGGTATGGTGTAATGAAATATTCATCAAGGCAGAGAGCGGGAGAGAGGTTTGGCAAGGCCGCAGCTTGGCGTTTGCTTACTCTCTCAGTGACCCAGGAAATCTCGATGTATTTAAACATTAATAGCTACTTAAGGTATTGCATGCAATAGCGAGCAGTTTGACCAGGGAGGATAAAGCATTTTCTTGCTGTGTGAAGTTCTCTGTCTGGTTACGGGTCACCACTGGAAGAGTGGGCTCAGTCCAGCCAAAAGGCCAGCAGGTTTCTGCCACGTGGTCCCACCTTTCACTTTACCAGCACTGTCATTTGATTAGACATTTAATTTTCTGGCAAGAAATGTATACAGTACAAAAATATGCTCATGTGTGCTTTACCTTGTTACATAAGATGTTATTTCACAAGACTGCTTAATCTACAGTACAGCTTAAAAAAGCAGCTCATTTCTGCTGAGGAGTGGTGGTCCCACACTTCCTCCTCCTCCATTGGAGTGAGGACCAAGAGTGACTGCACAGCAAGCCGATTGAGCTCACAGAACTGGCAGAAAAATGCGTTAGCACATTTTCATTCCAGGGCTTAAGGAACTGAACCAGCCTGGCTTGCTACCAGGTGAGCCTCAGGGACACAAAACAGGGGAAAGAAGATGGAGGAAACCGTAGGAGCAAGGCTACCTCATTTTAGCAGCACTGAGCTATCATATGGGCTCCCTTATATTATTATTATTGACTCTCCCCATGGCACTCAGCCCATTCCCAGTTTGCGGAGAGGGAGTGGGCTGAAATACGTGGCTTAGGGCAAAGACGAGAGATACTTTAGCGGGTGCCCCTCTTTTGAGGGGGCAGCCAGTCACTGCGTCAAGCTAATGGTACTGGAAAGCTCCACCCTATATCCCTTTGAAGATCTGGCTGTGTTTCCTTCCTCTTCCTCACTTCTGTCTCACCACTCCATTCTGTAAAACTTTCAGGAAAAAAAAAAGGCATCTTGCCTTTTTCTCCAAGAGCATTTGAATCACACAGAAGTAGGCCAGGTGATAATTGCACAGCACATTGTAGTGCTGCTTAAATGTCAGCTCTTAATTAAAGCCTCTCCTGAAAATGGGCCACTAATTAGGGCAAATGCAGCCATTCTATATGGGTTCTGACTAACCAGTGAATATGAGGATTATTTCAACATTGATATTGGAGTTGTTTGTTTTTATTTGTCTGAGGTGTGTTTATTATTGAAAGAAAAAAACAACTGAAAAAAATTATAACTCCCTGAACTTATTGTTCTTTCTTTTAGAGAGAGTTTAAAATAAAAATTCTGGCACAAGAATATTCACACGCACACAGATTGCAATAGGGAACATTTCGGTATTAGGTCCAGATGTCTGTAGCAGTTGTATAACCTTAGTAGGAATGCTTAAGTGCTGTAGATATTAAAAGACAGCTCTGACCTGAGAAAACAGCCTGTTGTGACACTTCACTCATGTCTGTCTGTTCCGAAGAAAATGGCACTATCTGCATGAATAGTATTACACAGACACTGAAATGTTTGCTAAATCAGAGCCAGAAAGTAAGGCATGTGCTTCCTTTGAAACTTTTCTAAAGGGAGAATCATAATATTGATAAAGGATCTAAGTGTTCCAGACTAAAGATATAGCTATCTGAGCCTTGCAGCTTAACCATCCTGCTTTTTGTCTCTTTGGCCTGGATTCAGCAAAGCAATTAAGCCCCTAAATAGTCCCACTAATTTCAGTGACACATAAGCACGTTGCTGAACCAGGTCGCCTCTGCCTGCCAAACCACAGACCTCCTTGCCTCACAGCATATTAAAGATTTTGGAAGAGCACTTCTAATTGTTATCAGTGGCTGTGGCATGAAATCATGGTAGATGTTGGCACTTTTATGCCTAGATACCTATGCAGGTGCGTCTACAAGGAACTCTGCAGGGATCTGGCTGAGGATTTCCGTCTTTCGCTGCTGCAGCATTTCCCCACAGTGTGGTTGAGCACGCTGCTGCCGACACCAATAATTGCATTTACGGTGAGATCTTTACCTACAGAGCAGCCAAATCTCCACAGATCAAGTGGAGACAAGCCCTTGATTCCAGGACTGATCTCTTGAAATCTGGCCATGCAGGAAAAGGCCATCCATCCGGCATGGGTGCCGCAGTTCCCGTGGTGGCAGAGGAGCGAGTCCTGCGGGCGAGTGGGCTGACAGGCTGCCCGGCAGCTCCTCTGACCCCACACCTGTGGTCGGTGGTCACAGAAACACTAAATCAACGTTGGTTTTCTTTAATACGTGGTCCTAGTGGTTCTTTTTAGGTGAAGAATTCATAAGTGGTTCCAGGTGAAGTGGAAAACTCTGTGACGTGATGTGATGTGAGGATTGTTGATAAATGAGCAGAACTGGAATATTTTTAGGTACCTTTTGAAGGTAGTGTTACTCCCTGCTTCCAACTGCCTTTACATCATTTCTCTTTGTTCTTTTCTGGCTATCACCTTCTATTTTTGCTCCTAATATTTTTCTGGTTCCCACTTTACAGAGAGAAAGTAAATTGTAAGAACTGAGTGGCAGTAGGAGCTGCAGTGCGTTTCTCTTTAAAAGCAGAGCTGGTTTTATTTGTCTGAAGTTCCCATTATGTAAGTGTATCATTTCCACAGCTGAATTATTTCAAAAGATGGATAATGAGGTTCTCAGCTGGGTCGAGGCAGAGCAGCCTGCTGAATCCTATGACCCCACTTTCACCAGGGCTACTGGACTTTACATGGGAAAGCTGACCAGCTTAAAGCTTATCTTGTGACACACCACATTAAATAGAAACACCAAGCACCTAAAAGTACTATAGTGGTAAAAGAGGTAATCAATAAGAAACTTCTGACTGTCACAAAAAATTTCATGGTATTAAATATAGATGTTTTAATAGTGTTAAAGAACTGTTAATGGCTGTGATCATGTCTCTGAAGTAGTTCATTTAGGAATAAATTAATGTATACCTACATGTTAGTATTTTTTTTAATATTGTAAAACGCTGGGTTTGTAGGTTTTGGGTTTTTTTTGCTTTTCATAGAAAAAAAGCTTCAATATCTACTGTTTTTAAAGCCTTTAAAGATTAACCAGGTCCTGCACTTTTCCTCCAGTACAGGTCTAATGTTCTAACCCATCACTCTTTTTACAGTGTCAAAATTTACTGGTTTTGTGGTTTAATTCAAAGGTAAAACCAAATGCAGAGAGATTTGAAAGCAAAACAAACCTCTCGAGATTCCTGTTGTGTCACTGATGGTTCCTGTGCTGACCCATTTCCCCTCATCAACAGGTGACAACTGGACGAACAACATACAAAATCTCAATTAACTGTTTGGGGTTTTTAAAAAAAATAAGTAATTTAGGCCTAAAATAACACCTAACATGAATAACACTGGAGTATGAAGTGAGTTAGCTTATCTATCATTCTTGCTATGTTTTCACTAGCAGTGCAGTCAAACTTTATTTTACTTCAGTTGAGCTAGATAGGTGCATGTTGCCAGCTGGCCTAAAGTCACAGGGGTGCAAAATCCCTGGACTATCAAAGGTAGCCAGGGGACGGCAGGCTGGAGTCAGCCTGAGTGTGGATCTGTATGATCTGTGTCCTCGAGGCAGGGCTGCGCCTGCTTGCGTTGGCTCAGTGTGATCTGGTTGCGCCTTCAGACAGCTTTGTTTCAGGATTCCGCTGCGGAGTACATCTGAAAATACGACCAGCCTACCCTGATGAGAAATGGCATATAGAAATGAAAAGATCACTTCATCGATTTTACCATCTCTCTTTATTGCCTTTTAGATACGCATGAATAAAATAGGATTTAAAATATTAACAAAAAGCCTGAATCTTCGCAGGATGCCTTTCTGTCTTTCTGGTACTTAAAAAGCATTCACTTCCCAGTAATATACAACGACAACAAATATTACAAGCTTTTAACTGCTGAATCAAGTGAATGAATCACAATTAATAATTTATTTAATGCAGAAAAATTTATTTCTCTATTCCTATAAAGCTGGTGATGAGGTACCATGTCATCATTTCCTAAGGTGTTTTGGATTTGTGTCGGTTTTCCCTTCGCACTCGTTAGCCAGGCGTTACTGGGAGGCTGGGTCAGACAGCTCGGAGGGTGGCTGGCCCACGTGTGTGCGTGCACGCTTGTGCAGTGCTGAGCACAGACCTGGGTGCAGTTTCACAGGAAGGCAGGGATGCTACGTGAGCTGGCAGCAAGGCATGCTCTACCCAAGGGGTTGAGCTAACATCTCTGCTGAGAGTGAGCAAACATTCCCCGCTGATGAAGACGACGGACACTGGCAAGGGGAACCTCCTGCCTCTCCATTTACCTCCCCTTCCCCTTCTGTAGAATGATAGCTGAATTGCTAAACAGACATCCTTTGTAGAGCATTTTGTAAGACTAGGTATTGGTATTGCTATTCATCAAGTGCAATCGGACATTTGTGGCCATATATATTTTAGCACCTCCTAATCTGGCACGTTATGCCGTATTCCATTTGCTGTTTCCTCATCCAACCAAGAAGAGATGTGTAGGGAGTATAATCACATCTTTGAAAAACACCCTGCAAAGGAAAAACAGAAATTAATCTTTATACAGACTGTGCACAAAGATGCTGTGTGGGGAATTCACCTCATCTCAAGCCCTAGGCAGTTAAAGCTGCACAGGGACCTGGCACCCAACTGGCACCCAACCTGACTGCAACTCTTCAGGAGCCTCAGAGCAGCTGCTGTGCTCTAGATGTCATTGCGGGAGGATGGGACACCCAGGAAAAAAGCAAACCAGGAAAGTTGTCAGGATCCAGTGCATGAGACAGGCTCTGTCTGCCATGTGCCAGGTCACACAGGGAGGGTAGACACCCCCGTAAGTAGCATGAGCGCTCACATGTATTTATGCTGCTCCTACAGCACTTCAGTCTCTATCGCTCTATAGTGCATCACAGCCATTTGACAAACAGCTACACCACCACATCCTCAACAAGCAGAAGAGAGGCCAAAGTGCTTCTTTAAGTGCATGTGATACAGGTCTTTGAGAGGAAGGTGGAAGAAGTGTTCCACCCAAAATGGTGGCAGATCCTGTCTCTCAGTGGGCTCCAGTGCAGCTGACTGGTGTGTCTTCGCAGCGGTGCCCAGCTCCTGCTACGGTCTGGTCTCACCCAGAACCAGGGGCTGAGCCACTGCTGCTCACAAAGGTTTCTCAGAAGAGATAAAGGCTTTTCCCATGCTGTTCAAAAATAAAATAAGTCCCAGTAACAGTGTAATATGTCTGTTACAGTGACACAGCACAGACGAGGCGTACATCTGAGCTATCATAACAGCTTTTTCAACAGAATAAATATAACATTTCCTGCTTTCCCAGTTCCCCAGTATGTTAATATCTTTTGGACATTTCATCTGCATTGCCCTGTGCTCTGAGAGCCCTTGCTGGATCCCGTCAGTCTGATACGTGGAGCCGCATGTACCTTACCGCAGTTCATGTCAGGGACACCTCCGCTTCTTCCTGCGCAGGCAATCAGATCCGCCAGATACTAGCACCGTTTCTGGTAACTATAACTTGCCTCTGACACCAGCCTTACGCAAGGCCTGCGCTGAAGCATAGGACTGCATGCATACCTGTCACCTGCAAGCACAGTGAGCTCAGAGAAGAAATTTATTGCCGTAACGTGGCCACCTGCCCAAGATATTAAGGGCTCCCTGACACGTGTTCCCAGGTTTTATAGCTCATGTGATATGGGTAGTTTAAGGACTTCAGCTGCCTTTTCTGACTCTCCCAGGAACACAGTGGCAGGGTGGGAGCCTACAGCCTGGGAGCAGTGGAGTTTTCATCCCTTCATAGTAATAACATTTATTCTTTCCAATGGGGCTGCTCCTCTGTTCTCGCCTTATAAAGTCAAGGCAGGAAGGAACAAGGAGCAAGGCATTAATAACAATGGCAAGTTTATACAGTGAAGACAGAAGGGAAGTGTCAAGGAGAGGAACAAAAAAGAGAAGGGGAAGAAGATGGGTGAGAGGTTGTGCACTGAGAGCTTACTTGGCCTCACCAAGACAGGAGACAATCAGATCCGTTTGGAAAGACAGTATCGGAGGGTCAACGCTTTTGACATGAAGCAGAAGGATCCCTTTCTGTGGCTGTGCTTTTTGAGCTTTGCAGCTGCAGGGCTTGGGCTGATAGGTAAACACTGTGTTGTATACTGACACCCAGGTGTCATCCTGTCTGGGACGGCTGTATGAGGCAGGGCATGATCCATTTACTGAGGCTTGGGTGAGAAAATCAAGATGAATTCTCTAGCATGTAACACTTCATGGTGACCCAGCTGGAGAAGAAACCACGAAACAATCTGTGTTATAGAAAGAAAGATAAGTAGATAGGTAGGGGGAGAGAGAGAGAGAGGTGTGCATATGTATACACATGATATTGGTCCGACTTGACCTCACAATACTTTTTGAAATAGTGGTGTATTTTGATAGTCTTAAGGTACCTACTCCACGTAGTCTTGCCTTGGCATAAAACAAGAATGACAGTTTTAGCAGCAGGACCACCCTAGTCTGAGATCTCTCTTTTGAGTTAAGGGTGTATGCTGAGAGCAGGCACAAAATTAATGCCCAAGCATGTCCTTTGCTCCAGGGAAGGCAACACAGCAATCAAGATGCATTTTAGTTTGTCCTGGTATTCATATTCACAAGACAGGCTTGACTTCAAAAAGGAAGTAATGAAGACTTGCACGTGAGGCTTACCCCAAAGTGCAGGCTTCACAAGTTGCAGCTTCTTGGTAGGAAAACACCTCAGCTCCTCCTTTACTTCTGTCTTTACCTAGCTGTGAGAGGTGGCCATGCTTCTCACAGTGGAGATGCCAGAGTAATTGCACTGACAGGCAGGCCCTCAGGTGGGGATGAGGGGAGGCAGGCCAGGCGGGTGAGGCAGGCAGCCCTGCATGCACCAGGGGAATAGAA
>VWZZ01002170.1:0-14998 GCA_013399095.1 Psophia crepitans | reverse complement strand
AACCTTAATGATTCTGCAATTCTGCCCTTTACCTCTGGATACACAAGCCACAGAAAGATTTCTGTATCAGTTATTTCAAGAAAAGTCATGACTACCACAGCCTGTATTTACTGCTGTTCACTCAATTCCTGTTATAAGAAAGAATGTCAACTTTAAACAAGCTACTTTTATGTAAGCAGATGCTTCCACTGGGTAGCAGGGAGAGACTTACATGGTATCTGCAGTGGCACTCCATACCAGCTTGTAAGTGCAACAACAGCTGAATTGGATCTGAAGTAGCTGAGATTGGAAGGCACCTCTGGAGATCATCTAGTCCAACGCCCTCTACCCAGAGCAGAGCAAGTATCATAGTTTTACCCTAGCCAGCAGCTGAGCACCACATAGCCACTCGCTCAGTCCCCCTCATTGGGAAGGGCGAGAGAATCAAGAGTGAAAGTGAGAAATCTCGTGGGTTCAGATGCAAGAGTTTAATCAGTGAAGCAAAAGCCACGTGTGCAAGCAAAGCAAAACAAGGAATTCATTCCCCACTGCCCACGGCAGGCAGGGGTTCAGCCATCCCCAGGACAGCAGGGCTCCGTCACGCGTAATGGTTACTTGGGAAGACAAACACCATTACTCCAAACACCACTGCCCTCCGTCCCTCCCTTCCTCTTCCCCAAGCCCCTTATAAACCGAGCATGATGCGATATGGTATGGAATATCCCTTTGGCCAGTTGGGGTCAGCTGCCCTGTCTGTCCCCTCCCAACTCCCCGCACACCCCCAGCCATCCCACCGGCGGGGCGGTGTGAGAAGCAGAAAAGGCCTTGGCTCTGTGCAAGCACCACTCAACAACAAAACCATCTCTTCACTATCAACGCTGCTTCCAGCACAAACCCAAAACACAGCTCCAGATTAGCTATGAAGAAAATTAACACACGTTCAGCTGAAACCAGGACAGCAAACTACAGCAGTTTGCTAAAGTTTTAACTATGTCCAGGGATGGAGACTCCACAGACTCTCTGGGTAACCCACTCCAATATTCAATCTCTCCTAGAGTAAAATGTTTATTCTTATGTCCCAGTTTGTGTTGATTGCCTCTTGGTCCCATCACTGAGTAACATACAAGTCCACCTCCATCTGTGCACTCTGTCACCAGGTACTGGTGCTTGCTCCAGTCTGTTTGTGTTTCTCTTGTACTGTGTCCAGTTCTGGGCTCCACAGCACTACAGATGCTGTCTCAGCAGTGCTGAGGAAAGGAGAAGGATCACTTCCCTCCAGCTACTGATGATGCTCTTCCAGAAATTCAGTCCAAGACATTGCTGGCCGCCTTTGTGGCACGGGTGCATTAATGATTCATGATCAACTTGTGATCCACAGGACCCCCAGCATCTCTTTCACATCCCCAGCACCACTCCCTCACCCCCAGAGGTAGGACTTTGTTGAACTTCACATGGTTCCTGCTGGCCTATTTCTTCAGCCTGTCAAACTTTTCTACTCCAAGTACTAGCACATCCATCTGTTTTATCAACCACTCCTCCCAGTTTTGTATCCACTCAAGTTTATCAAGGCTGTGGTCTGTCCTATCACACAGGCATGAAGCTGCTAAGTAGTGTTGGCCTCAGTATCAACCCCTGAGGTACATCAATGTTATAGAACAATACAGTTAATCAAACATGATCTTTCTCAATCGTCTTGTTCAACCACTTTAGCACTAGTAGCTTTGCACTAGTAGTTAAAGTCTAAGGCTGCAATAGCTGATTAAGACTAAACTTTTTGATTAAACTAATGCTGCTAACACAGAACTAGCTGAATCCAGCAGATGTGAGTGGAATGAAAAGGACCACGGAAACAATTCCAAGAGAATGAGGTAACCTGGAGAAGGCTGACACAGTGACAGTGAAAACTAGTAAGAAATCAAGAGATGACTGGCTAGAATTAAGTGACTGGCCTCAAGGAGAGGGCTAGGTGGTACAGGTATAATTGAGATGCATGATCTGGGGTAGGGGTCCCTCTCTGGAGGCACCTAGCTTGAGCTGTAACCTGAGAACTAACAGCAGAGGAATTTGAAACTGTCACTCAGACCTTGTATGAATCAGTGCGATCTTCACCTCAGACCCTAGTAGGGATTTACACATGCTGGACATCACACGTAACAGTGTAACAGCCAAGAGTGACTGGCCTCCAGCTCAACTTCAAGCTGCTGATCCCAACTCTGAGCCTGGCATTTTCAATCCTGAGCCATTTTCAATCCACTTCACTGTCTCTTTATCCAGACTGCACTTCATCAGGTTATCAATGAGGAACATGGCAGTTTCAAAAGCCTCACTGAAGTCAACACAAAATATCCATTGTTCTCCTCATCCACCAGTTATCTGGCTTAGTCATTGTAGAAGGCTGTCGGGTTGGTCAGACATGATACCCACTTCATTAATATACACTGATATCCCCCATCATTTGTTTCTTCATATATTTTCAGGACTATTTGCTCTGTCACCTTCCCAGGGGAAGGGGCAAAGCTGACTGGCCTGTGGTTCCCTAGATGTTCCTTTCTGCCCCGTTACAGACATAGGAACAACATTTGCTTTCTTCATTCATCAAGACCCTCTCCCAGCCACCATGGCTTTACAGTTACCGTGACTGTCCTCAAAATAACATTGGCCAGCTCTGTCTGCACTGATGGGTGCTCCCACTACAGCCCACAGACTTTTGTGCATCCAGTTTCTCTAAGCACTCCCAAACCTGATCCTCCTCTACTACTTCCTTGTAAGCCTTCCTTGCCTGGAATTCCAGAAGGCAAGTCTTACTAGTAAAGACCAAAGTGAAGAAGGCATGGGATATCTTACCCATTTACACATCCCTCATGGCCAGGTTCCCTTTTCCATTCAGGAACAGGTCCACATTTTTCCCAGTCACACTTTTGCTGCCAGTGATCTGTGAAAGCCCTTCTTGTTGCCATTTACATTTACCTTGTCAATGCAGCTCCATGTGAACATTAGCTTTCCTACCTAAACACATTTTTGCATGCTTAGACAATGTCTCCGTGTTCCTCCCAGGTCACCCGTCTCTGCTTCCACCTCTTATACACTTCCTTTTTATGTTTGAGTTTTGGCAGGAGCTCATTGTTCATTTAATCAGGACCCATGCTCCCTTTGCAATTTCCTACTCAGTGGGATGTGCCACACTAGAGCTTAAAGTAACAGTCAATCAGCTCTCCTGGACCTCTCCATTCTGCAGAACCATCTCCCAAATGATTCTTCCAAGCTGATCACTGAACACAAAGTCTTCTCCCCCAAATATCATGGTTGTGATTCTACTTTTGCTTTGTTCTCTCCTCTTCAGATCCTGAGCTGTTCCATCTCAACGTCACTGTGGCCAAGACTACCCCTAACATTTATATATCCAACCTGTCCTTCCTTGTTTTTAAGTAACAGGTCCATCTGAGTATCTTCCTTTGTTTTTAATCATTTGTGTTGAGAAAGGGTCATCAATGCATGCCAGAACCTTCCCAGACTGCTTCTTCACTGCTGTGCTCGCTCTCCAGCAAATACCAGGGGGGTTCAAGTACCCCATGAGCACCAAGGACTGTGAATGCTAGGCCTAAGTTGTCTGAGGGAGGTCTCATTACTACTACTTTCCTGATCAGGTGCTTTGAAGCAGACCTCATCACCACCCACGATTGTCTGCCCTCTAATCCTGACCCATAAACTCTAAGCTGGCTCATTTGCCTTCTATAGGCAAAGCTGCATACAGCCCCACTGCTCTGAGAAAACGGCAGCTCCTCAACGCCACTCTAGCTTGTCCTTCCTAAAGCACCTGCAACTATCCATTGCAGTCCTCCAGTTGTGCAAGCTATGCCCCTCTGATGCCAGAAAAGTCATGGCTCAGTCTTAACTCATTTCTACTTTTCCATAATATCTGAAAACAATTTGTTGTTGACCAATTGACAAATACCTAGTGAGGTATTGGAACGTACTGCCCAGAGAGGTGGTTGAATCTCCGTCCCTGGAGACATTCAAAAAACGTGTAGACGTGGCACTCCAGGACATGGTCTAGTAGGCATGGTGATGTTAGGCTGACAGCTGGACTTGATGATCTCAGAGGTCCTTTCCAACCTTAGTGATTCTATGATTCATATAGTGCATCTGTGAACTAGGCACGGGTTCGACAGCACTACTGTTCAAGAACCTCAACATTAGAATAAGTTACCACTGAACAACTTACCTGTTCACAACACAAAGCCTTTAAGTCTTGGTGAATTTGGTTGCGGTCACAAAAGAACAATATAAAGCACCTAAGTTCAAAAGGTAAAGCTGAATCATGCTCAGCTGAACCTCAGTGAGCCAGTTCACGACAATGTGACACCTGAGCTAAATTTGCTGACTGCTCCCTGAATAATGGCTGATAATTCGTGCTTCCCATAGGATTAAAGAAAGAGTCAAATAAATAGGGAGCCGCCCCTCCAGGAAAAGGTACCTCCCTAAAAGTCTACTTATCATATACATATATCTAATTGCTTCCTCTGTATTATTGACACAGACTTTTAAGGCTGCAGCACAACTGCTCTTTCTTCATGGCATTCAGACCGAAGAGGGCAGATTCACAAGACAATATCAGTTTCAGTTCTACAGACAGAGATTTCGGAACAAAGGAAACATCAAAAGCTGGTATCAATGGCATCCTGCAGGGGCATCTTTCACATCACTAAGAAGTGGCAGAACCACAACTTAGGCACCATTAGGAGACACAGATCAGTAGCCCCTGACCAAAAGAACTAGGGTGTCTTGCACTTCAAAAGGTGGTCTCATCAATACTAATAATCACTTTTCAGGAACTGTCCAATCTCCATGGTCCACACAAAGGAAACAGCTTAGATTACCAAGGCCTACACTTCTGAATGTAGGGCAGCAAACTAAGGACTTAAGGATTTCTGCATATGTACAATGCACCTCAGAGCATCTAAAAAGTACAACACAATAAAAAAAGTTCCACAAATATTTTCCTTAGTCGCCACAAAAAAGCTTATGTTGAAAGGGACCTACAGAGGTCATCTAGCCCAGCTTCCTGTCAAAACAATGCTAATTTCAAAGCCACATCATGCCACTTCGGGTCTCATTCAATTAAGTTTGGTTAAGTCCTGAAGAATGGAGATTGCACCAACAAACACCATTTTAAAGGACTTCGGTAAAAAGCCTTCAAGCTGTGCACACAATTTCCAAAGCAGGAACCTGTATTTGGAAACCATCTTGTTCTACTACAAGGTAAACAGATTTGCCATGACTTATTTCAGAATACTTTTCTGCACTATAGGAGTCAGGAGACAGCATTCCTCAGGGGTCTGTATTACAACCGGTGCTGTTTAAGATCTTTGTTGGAGCCACAGACAGCAGGATTAAGTGCACTCTCAGCAAGTTTGCCGACACCACCAAGCTGCGTGGTACAGTCAACACGTTGGATGGAAGGAATGCTGTCCAGAGGGATCTTGACAGGCTTGAGAAGTGAGCCTGTGCAAACCTGATAGAAGTTCCACAAGGCCAAGTACAAGGTCCTGTATATTGGTCAGGCCAGACCCAAATACAACTACAGGCTGGGTGGAGATTGGATTAAGAGCAGCCCTGAGGACTTGGGGGTGTTGGTGGACAAGAAGCTCAACATGAGCTGGCAATGCACACTTGCAGCCCTGAAAGCCAACCATATCCCCGGCTGCATCAAAAACAGTGTGGCCAGGAGGTCGAGGGAGGGAATTCTGTCCCTCCACTCTGCTCTTGTGAGACCCCCACCTGGAGCAGTGCATCCCCAGTATAAGACAGACATGGAACTGTTGGAGCCAGTCCAGAAAAGGGTCACAAACATGATCAAAGGGCTGGACTACCTGTCCTGCAAAGGCAGACTGAAAGAGCTGGGTTTGCTCTGCCTGGAAAAGAAAAGGCTCCAGGGAGATCTTAGGAACTGGAAGGCTGCCATAAATGGGCACTACAGGAAAGGTGGAGAGGAACTTTTTACAAGGACATGTAGCAACAGAACAAGGGGTAATAGGTTTAAACTAAGAGGGGAGATTTAGATGAGGCACTGGAAGAGGTTGCCCAGAGAAGCTGTGGATGCCCCATCCCTGGAAGTGTTCAAGGCCAGGTTGGATGGGGCTTTGGGCAACCTGGTCTAGTGTAGGGTGTCCCTGCCCAGGGCAGGGGGTTGGAACTAGATGATCCTTGTGGTCCCTTCCAACCCAAACCACTAGAAAAAAAATCCCTTCCTTACAGGCAGAAAAAAAAAAACACCACATCACTGCTGCCCAGTGCAGCAACACCCCACCCACTTACAAGTTTTAAGCTAAAGCTGCCATGCTTCTCTTCTCCCAGAGTCTTTTGAGGAGCTCTTTTCTTGGGAAAGACAATTAATTGTTGCACTCAGCATCACAACAGCAACTAATTCCTAATGAAGTTTCAGTCTTTTTACCTATCACTGATACTGGTTGTACAAGGTATAGAACAAGAAAAGTCTTGGAGCAGTTTTAGTAGCAGAGAATCCTGGTGATCATGTCAGGAGAGACTGAAAGAAGATTCTGGTCCCTTAAGGTCTTTGAAGGTGCTACCTTTCACAAAGAGGCCAGAAAAACAACAGTGTAAGTACCAGATGATCACTAGGATTTCTAGGGATACAGTTCCTTACTATTACTAGAGGTCAAGATATATTATTACAGTCACTAAGTTTAAGCAAGGCCCACCTGAATCAAAGCAGTTGGGCTTCTTATTCCTTGTGGAAGGACATTTCAAAGCCTCACTGGACAGCTAGATGCCTCCAGTCATAGCTGTCAATTCGATTTCCAGTCTGTCATGTTCATACAAGCTTTACCAATCTAATTTCAGAGGAGCAATATCAACCTTGCAACAGAATCACACAAAAAAGTACTGGAAAATTCTTGATCCAAGTAAGCTGAAGTCACATCTGATATCTCCTACTGTATTCACTAGTACAAGATATCTATAGAACAGTAATTAGCTACTGGTTGGTCACTATTGTGTTCAAGCTTCAGTATAGAGCTAGAAGCTGCACTTGAGCCAAGGTATGGAACTGACCTCTAACATAATCCAACTGTGTTCCATTTCCTTCGGTGTCCTACTTCAGAAATTTCTCCACCTTAAGAGGACAAGGAAAGTCTTTACCTAAGGAGGTACAGCAGCCAGCACCTTGTCCTGGAGCAAGTTAATACTGTTCACAGATTCACAGAGTGGTAGGGGTTGGAAGGGTCCTCTAGAGATCATCTAGTCCACCCTCCTGCCAGAGCAGGATCATCTAGAGTAGATCACACAGGAACAAGACCAGGTGGCTTCTGAACGTCTCTACAGAAGGAGACTCCACCACCTCTCTGGGTAGCCTGTTCCAGTGCTCTGTTACCCTCACAGTGAGGAAATACTTCTTCACATTGAGGTTGATCCTTCTGTTTTCCAGTTTATGGCCACTGCCCCTGTTCTGTCACCAAGGACCACTGAGAAGAGCCTGGCCCCATCTTACTGACACCCACCCTTTAGATATTTATAAGCATTGATAAGATCCACCCTCAGCCTCCTGTTCTCCAGGCTAAACAGAGTCAGCTCTCTCAGCCTTTCCTCATATGGCAGGTGCTCCAGGCCCTTAATCATCTCAGTGGCCCTGCACTGAACCCTCTCCAGTAGTTCCTTGTCCTTCTTGACCTGAGGAGCCCAGAACTGGACACAGTACGACAGGTGAGGCCCCTCCCAGGAGGGGGGGGATAACTTAAATCAATCTGCTGGCCACGCTCTTCATAATACATCCCAGAATGCCACTGGCTTTCTTGGCCACGAGAACACTGTTGACTCATGGTCATCCTGTTATCCCCTAGGACTCCAAGGTCCTTTTCCCCAGAGCTGCCCTCCAACAGATCAGCCCCCAACCTGCACCAATACATGGGGTCATTCTTCCCCAGATGCAGGACTTTACACTTGCCCTTACTGAATTTCATTAGATTTCTCCCTGTCTAGCACTCCAGCCTGTCCAGGTCACACTGGATGGCAGCACAGCCTTCTGGTGTGGCAGCCACTCCTCCTAGTTTTGTATTGTCAGCAAACATGTACATTCTATCCCTCGGTCCAGGTCATTGATGATTCTATGATATTGAATAGGGCTGGACCCAGCACTGACCCCTGGGGGATGCCACTAGCCACAGGCCTCCAACTAGATTCTGCCCCATTGACCACACCACTCTGAGCTCTTTTCTTCAGTCAGTTCCCAATACACCTCATCACCCAACGGTCCAGGTCTGCACTCCCTGAGCTTGGCTATGAGGATGCCATGGGAGACCATATCAAAAAGATTTGCTGAAGTCAAGGTAGACCACATCCGCTGCCTTCCCCTCATCTCTCCATNCGCTGCCTTCCCCTCATCTATCCATCTAGTGATGCCATCATAAAAAGTTATCAGATTGGTCAAGCATGACTTCCCCTTGTTGAATCCATGCTGACTACTCGTGATAAGCTTCGTTTCCTCAACATGCTTTGAGATGGCACCAAGAACAAGCTGTTCCATCATCTTTCCAGGGATGGAGGTGAGGCTGACTGGCCTCTAGTTACCCAGGTCCTCCTTCTTGCCTTTTTTTGAAGATTGGAGTAACACTGGCTTTCCTCCAGTTCCCAGGCACCTTTCCTGTCCTCCAGGACCTTTCAAAGATTATGGAGAGTGGTCTAGCAATGACTTCACCAGCTCCCTCAGTACTCATGGGTGCATCCCATCAGGGCCCATGGACTTGTGGATGTTCAGTTTGCTTAACTGATCTCTAACCCAATCCTCTTCAACTAATGCAAAACCTTCCTTTCTCATGCCTTCCTCTATTGTTTTCAAGGTCTGGGACTTCTGAGGGCTAGTCTTAGCAGTAAAGACTGAGGCAAAGGTCACATTCAGTATCTCCGCCTTCTTCATATCCTTGGTCACCAGCGCATCCACTTCATTCAGCAGTGTGTCCACTTTCCCTCTGGTCTTCTTTCTGTGCTTGAAAAAGTCTTTCTTGTTGTCCTTGATCTCCCTTGCCAGGTTTTGCTCTAAGGAGGCCTTAGCTTTCCTTACCATCCTGTTGATGAGGTGTCCCAAAGCTTTCTTACACAGACAGAGGCAAAAGCTGAAGCCTTGCACAGGCTGAAGGCAAGGAGCTATAAGAGTTATCCATTTGCTTTAGGTTAATTCCTGAGGAAGAATTACACAGGGAAGATTAACACAGTAAGACGACCAGCAAAACCACGTAAAGAGCAAAAAGCAGCTTCACAAAAAGTGATGTTCATACACATTTAAGTTGGTCTCCCAGGCACAAAAGAGATCATATACAAGACTCAGTTGTCTACAAAAAGCTGAGTCTGAACAGCTATAAACATATCTGGAATATTCCAGATTTATTTCTATACCTACTTTGCCCATTTCAATTTAAACTAGTTTTTTCCTCTCCCACTGCTAAAAGACTTTAAGATTGGTAAGTTGCTACAGAAGTTAAAGTTCAGTTTGCTTGAAGCCAAAACTGTAATAATTGGTTCTGGCTACACAAATTTCGGTACTGCAATCTTTGCTATTCAGTCTCCCCTCCCAGTCCTGAGAGCCTGTACCTGACACTCTTCAGACAGAAAAGACCAAGACTTCAGTCATATATAGATATCCGAGGATAGTATAGTACAATATAAATACTGAAAAGTATTTTTATTATAATCAAAGCAAACCAATTTTAATCTGATTGAACAAGCAACAGTGTCAACGTGACTCTTTGTACTAGGATTCTGGTAAGAGATCATTTAACTAGCGTTCAAGCACTACCAGGCATGAAGTAAGTATATATTAAAAAACTAAAAAAAAAAAAAAACCACACACACACCAACCCTGAACACTTCCTCTGATACAGAAATTTAGTTACCTTTTCTGAAACCCCGAGACACCAACAATTGTCTATACAAAGGTCTGCAAGCTGCCAAGTATTTTAACTTAGTTACAGTTAAAAAAAATTCTAAGAGCAGTTGAGAACTCAGATAATTGCCTTCTTGACAGAGATGAATTTACAAGCAGACTTCAGTAGTCAATCCATTTGTACTAAAGCCAACATCCAAATACAAGCACAACAAACAGAAAAAGTACCTTAGAGAACAATCACACTTTTTTCAGATACACCTCTTTTGTTTAAACATTGTTAGGAACAGTAACCGGAGTCTTACGGTCCACTTTTGCAGAGACAGTCACACTAGATGAAGATTAATTGCCTTCAGCTTACTCTACAAGCCTTCTTGCTTAGACGGCCAGTCCTTTGATACTGCTGAATATCTTGTCCCCTTCTAAGAAAGGGTATCTCCTTTTGTGCTTCACCACACTCTTCACCTACCAAGTACTTGATTCAGTATTAATATCAGTGCCGAAATAATACCAGCCTTGCCACCAAGCAGTAACACAAGCCTAGGAGACTTCTAGCATGTTATAACTAGACACTAGGTACACGGAAATAGCAAATTATAGCCCCTATTGGCAAAGGGTTGCTGAGTGAAGTTAACAGGTTTTTTTATCTTGGCTCGATCTGACAGATCTAAGAGGTGTTATTGCTTAAAAAAAAAATACATTTAGTGTCCCTCTACCATTAAAGGAAAAGTGCCATGTGCTTTACAACATCTTTCAGCATAGTCTACACACGAGACAGATCTACAGCTATTTTTTTCTCCTAGATCATTCCAATTCCTGCTAGCTTTACCTAGTTATACACACTGAAGGAGCACAAAGGAACTTCAGTTGCTTATCTCTTTCAAAGATTCAGGATGACTTAAGTTACCGTCAACATGCCTTAGTATTTTCTACAAGTACTAGAAACAGTAATATAACTACTTCCCAGTAGTGTAACACTGGGAAGATATGGAGTCACCATCCCTGAGGGTGTTTAAGGAAAGGTTAGATATGGTACTTAGGGACGTGGTTTAGTGGGTAATAGGTGGTGGGGGGATGGTTGGACTAGATGATCCTTGAGGTCACTTCCAACCTTAATGATTCTATTCTATTCTACAGCCATATACAGATGGCTGTTCAGATAGGGTGTAAAGAACAGTCAGTACACAGACAAGCACTGTCTTGTCAAGTGTCATTCTAAACTCCTCACTCTTCCAAAAAATTTCAGTGATCACAAAGACAGTTCCAGAACCTTTGAGTTTCAGGCTTCTTCCCCACAGAGATGTCATCTAGTCTTTCCAGGAGCTGTACGACTTACAGTTTGAAGTTGACATATGGCGATTACTGTATGGCCTTACAGCAGGTAGTTTCCAACGCATTCTAGCAGTAACAGATTCGTAGCAGCTTTTAACAGTTAAAAGGCAAATACTGAATAAAAACACACTTCCAGAAACTGCTGCCAGAGTCAGCAATCCTAATTATTGCTTAATACTTACTCTGGCAGATGTGTCCTCAGCTGTATTCTCTATCTTCCAAAAGAAGCTGTCTAAGGTATCTGCATACCTTGTACTTGAAAAAGGGGGCCAGAAACCAAAGGATAAGGTTGTTCTTGATACAAGACCACTATTAACAATAGCAAGATTTTGAGAAGACCAAGATGTAGATTTATTTTTTTTTTAATTTCTACATAGAGCAAGCATGCCATAATATAGGAAAGATGCATGCTTGAAACTTCCTCACAAGCAATGCAGACAGTAGTCATACACCGAAAGCAAGGAAAGCTAATTCAGTAATTTGGGAGTGGATCAGCCATAGGACAGCAGTAAGTTCTGATGATCTTTTTTTATGTGAGAAGCCAACAAAGAAGCCTTAATGATATGAAGTAAAAATGCAACCGTGGCATTACAGTAGATATGATCAAAGCAAAGCAATGAGTGATAAATATACAAACAGGACATTAAAATTTTTAGGGTCAAAAAGATAAAGATTTTTTATGATATCCATCTACCTAAGAATTCCTAGAGCCTCAAAGAACAGCAGTTAACACAGATATACAAGTACAGTCCACAAGACTTGAACATCCTTTGGATAACTATTTGAGCAGAAGCCTAGGGTAAATAACACCTAAGGTTTAAGAGACTAACATCTACAGTGAGAAGAAGAAATTAGTGAGGATAGCTGACAATTCAGGATGGGCTCCTAACTGAAGCAAATAGGCTATCTGAAAGACCATACTGAAAACAATGGTTTTGAGTATTGCTAGAATAAGATCCAAGCTACAAGTGCAACTCAGTTAACACGACCAGAGTAAACCACAAAGATTGTGTTACCCAACAATTAGGTGAACAGGAAGAAAGCAAAACAGAGCTTGGGGGATCCTACCGAACAACAGAAAGGCAGATGAAAGACAAAGGAGCAAAGTTCACGCAAGAGAGGAAAATAACAGAAACTGAAGTGGACAGCATTTCAAAGAAAAAAAGAATCAATTACATTAACAAAAGGAAAAACATGTTCTGAAGGAGGACTGACACCAGAGAAATCCTAAATATTTTGTCATGAACAGTTTCATGTTCATGTCTGCAAAACCCAGGATGAGGAGAATGTCTAGTGGAACTGGCAAGAGGGAACTCCAGATTAATGACAGACAGGACCAGAGATGAAAGGGATGCTGTTAGTGATGCAAGAGGTGGAGGAGACTGTCACAGTCTGGGGAAAACCATGCAGACAGCTCACAGACACTAGGTAGCCAATACAGCCTTGTAAAAATTGCTGCCTCAGGCATCACTGCATACCAGGACTAGCAAACCTACAACTTTGCCAGATACCAACAACTCATGAGTGCTCAACCATCACAGATTAAGCGTGAAACATTAGCAAAAAAGCATATGGCTGCAACTGAGAGGAACCTTCACTTTTCCTCTTCTTTTGGCCAACAAGAAGTTTCAACCAAGACCGATATAACAGGAAAGAGTTCAAAAGTGGGATTATGTGCACATGGCAAGCTTGATTTTTCAACTAAACAATCAATTATGCTTTGTTTTCTGAGCCATGTCTTCTGGAAGTATACATAAAGCTAGACTTCAGGGTATAGTGGAGGCATTTCAACATTGTTCACACAGCTCTCCTTCCTAGAAGGAAACTCCCTAAACTTAAAGTAATCTACACAGAGTGTCCATATATGATCATCTTTCAGTCAAACGCCTCTAGGACAGCTGAAACTAAAATCACTCCACCCTCTTGCCTCCAACCATAAGAAAACCATACAGTTAACTACAGGAGAACAGGCAAAGGTAGATGGCACTATGAAGCAAATACAATACAAGATTTCAAATAAGAATTTCCGGAACAGGATGAGGCAAGTGCAAATTAAACCTGAAGGGAGAAAGATGATAAAAAACAATCCTCAATATTGTAAGCTCATGTTGCATCACATGGTTTTTTTGCCAGCTTTCCTGGGGGGACAGGGTGAAAGCAAGCCATGCCTCTGGCATACAAACAGACAGCAAGGAAGAAGGTGGTTTGAGCAAAAGAGGAAAGAGAAGCCCTAAGAAGTGCAATAAGATCTTAGTAAGGTTGCTAAGTAAAATAATTTACTAGAAAGACAGAAGCTGAATTACCGGTACCAGTAGAAGACAGCCTGGTCAAGAGATTAGTAGATCCTCCAGAACTTGAACAGAAATACCAAGCTTGAGATACATCAAAGCTTGAACTTATGAAAGAAAGCTCTTGTGACAGAAGAGGCATAAAAGTATCAAAGAACAGAACAGTGGATAAAAATGCTCAATAATACAAATATAAGGAGGAAGAAGCTGAAAGTGCCAGCATTGCAGAAGTGGCAAAAAGATACCAAGCCCCAAGGTCTACGGAGACTTACAAACAATACTTTGACCAGATGATGGTTACAGAGAGGCAACTCAGACGATAGGACAAAAATTAGTTGGAGAATTCCAGACTTTGATCTTGAGCAATCCAGCACCAAGACCTATGCTAAGGAACAACACACATACGGAATTCGATCAGCAAGCAACTCAGCAGCATTCAGCATGGAAATCAAGTGCCAATAACGCATAAAATATACAAGCGCGATTTTTTCCAGAAAACCACTAGTTACAGTGAGTATTTCACATGGTAACCAGAAGCCTAGGGGCAAGAACAGCTGTGTTAGAAAATGATCAAGAGTTACTCACAAAATATAAAGACATACTATCTTTGGTGTAATCAAATTTATATACTTCTCAGGGTATACATGGAAAATAAAGTCTTGTTTCTGATTTATCAAACCACATCATGCAAGGCAACGCATGATTTACATCCACAGCGCAAAAAAAAAAGTAGCATGTGCAGATTGGAACAGGAAATTACAAACATAGTGCCATTTCTGGTCGCTCAAACCAGCTCACCATGCTGAACCTCCACTTGAGGTGAAGGACTAAACAAGGCAGTTCTGGAGCTAATCATACACTGCAAACGCCTGCCTGTTACTCAGGAAGTATACTTAAAACAGTAACTGTGCAATCATCCTAATTAGGGGTAACATCTTAAGGAATCAACTCCAGATGAAAGAGGGACATGCCACATTTTTCCATATGAAGCCAGAGAACTCAAGGTAAACGCAAACATCTATCTACTTTTGTGCAGAATAAAACTATTACGCTAAAGAGGTAAGATTTGACAGCGATACAATCTCTACAGTTTCATTCATCACCAAAGCTAGACCTGTGCCATGCCTAACCAGAGCCTGGCCTCCAGGCTCCGGGAGCCCGGCATTTACACGCCTGAGCCAACGTGGAAGGGCATTGTTTTGGGGGCTCCACGCCCAGCTCCCCCAGCCTGGGCCGGTGACTCCCCGAGGGCCCACCGACCCAGCCGCGCCCGGCCACCACCCGGCAGCGCAGGAAGGGGACGCGGCAGTGGAAGTTCAGGGAAGGGCCAGGCCAGCCATTGCATGGAGCCTCAGCCGGGGGGTTCCTCACTTCGGGATAACGCAGCTACAGCTCCGCCCACGGAGAAACTCAAATCGGTTCACAACGAAATTAAAGCTTATCCAGCTTCCATGACGGGAGACTCCCGCTGGCGCCCCTCCGGGCCCTGTTTCGGAAGGGGGCCGGC
>VWZZ01002169.1:0-22562 GCA_013399095.1 Psophia crepitans | reverse complement strand
GTCCGGCCGTGGGCCGCCCCTCCGGGTCCCGAGGGCTCCCGCGGGCGCCGTTCCAGCGGCCCTGGGCCTTTGTCCAGCCGGGCTCTCCGAGCGCGGCAGGGATGCGGTCCCTGCCGGCAGCCTCCGTGGCAGCCAGCCCGGCCCGGGCGTGCGAGCCGGGGCGGCCTTCCCTCCTGCGGGCTCGGTGGGTGGAGGATGCGCCTGGCTCCAGCGCCGGAGCAGGAGTATGGCATTGCCAGTGTAAGTTAAACCGGGTTTGAAATAACGTGGTTCGTCAGGAGACGCTGGTGTATGCAGGCCGGAAAAGCGGGCAGCACCTGCTTTTTTTTTTTTTTTTTTTATTCTTGTGTATATCATAACATTTATTTGGGAGCTGGAGATGAACAAAAGGCCTTCCCAATGCTGCCAGCGGGCCAGGAAAAAGCGTGCTGTTCACATGCCTTTATTATCAGTCTGGTAGGGTGAAAGCCCTGATAAGTTCATTATCATTAAAAATCCCGCAAAAACCCCACCCAGAAGCAAAACAAGGAAATGCTACTCTTATCAATGCCCCAGGATTGCTGTCAATTGCAAGTAGCCATCAAAGCACTTAAAGCCTGCGCATGAAACATTGCTTGGCTGTGGTGGCAAACAGAAGGCAGTGTATGCGCTTACAGAAACCACCCGTTCAAACTGTTTCATAAACTTTTTCTTTCATCTGAATCTTACTGATGTTCACTAGGCTCATTTGTGGTTTTAGAGTGGACCAATGTGCTTTAAAGTTCTACTTGTTTCTTCTTGTTCCAGATTACCTATTTTTTATAAGAATTTTTTTTTAAACAATTTAGAAACAATTTTGTTGATCTGTAACGTCAGACTTTCGATATGCTTTTTGCGGCATGCATTGAAAGGAGATTGGTTTGTCATCACTGGTTACTCTGCTTCTTAGTGAAATTTGGACCTTCTGTTCTCTAGAACGTGAAGGGAGGTAGTGCAATATCGTGCTTGAAAACCATGGAAGCTGAAGGAAGGAAAGTGCAATTGTATGGAATTATTTTATTGAAGTTATAATGACCTGTAAAAAATACCCAACGGTAAGAAACTCCAAATTTTATTTGCTTTTACATGTTGAATACTTGTATAAACATATTTTTTCTTAAGAAGGCCCCTGCCGCTATTGCCACTTAGCAAATGGACTGGTAGATGAGAATTCTTCTTTTTCTCCTCATTCAGTGCAGATCCAAGTCTCATTTATTACCACCTGTCACCAGTCAGGCCTCAGGCTACGTACAACCTTAGTAATTATTTAATGGATCCCCAGTCAGAATAAATTCTTTCTTTGTGAGAGGAAAGACCAATACACAATTAGTGCCTGAAATTTTTGGTTCAAAGTTTAAAGGGTTGAGATCTAAAACCTTTCAGAATGCTGAGGCATAAAACCATGATCTTGATATTTGTATTCCTGAACTTGTCCGTGACACAGAAAAGGGAGTGTGACACGGTGTAATGAAACTCAAGGGCTACAAATAAAGATTGCCTTTACTCACTGCACCAACATTTCTTAGATTTTACATGTTTGACCTTGCCACCTTTGCCATATTTCTATGCAGTTTTAAAAATATATCTTTGCAAACTGCATAGATGTGCAGTCATGCAATGCATATAGTGAAAAATATCTTGCCATTGGTCTGCTTTTTATAATAGAACATTACGATAGAACTCTTTTTTTTCTTTGGCCTGTTCCTTGAGCTGCTACTTCAGGATTTACCTTTTAAGACAAACACGTTGTAAAGTTTTCATTCTGGCTCTTTCTGAATTATCTGCCTTTTTTTTTTTTTTTTTGCTTGGAAGGCTTCACCTCTCACGCAATTGGAGGAAGTTCAAAAGTAGGCTTTAAACTTAATGAGAGCAGTGTCCAAAGATCAGATGAGCTTAGGTCAGGTTTTCCACTTTTGTACAACTCACCCCTCCCACCCCCAAAAAACAAACAAAACATTTGACTGCCAGATCAGAACACAACACACAAATCCTATCTCTGTTGTGAAACTCAATGGTTTCTTCGTCACGTATCACAGAGGTAAGAGCCGGAAGAAAGAGCTCTGTGAGACAGGCCAGGCAGTAGACTGGGTACAGTTAACGTTTTCTAGTCCATGTATCCTCAAACACGGTAACAACTCTCCAATGATTTGTAAATTCATTGGGGCTCCCTTTGTTTTTGTGAAAAGACCCAACTTCTGCCTATATGTAATTAGGCTTTTATTTTACTTTTTTTGAAAAAATATTAAAAATTTAAAATATTAAAATTAGGATGAACCCTAAGAAGTGAAGTGGTAGGACGTTTTCGTTTTCGGACCTTGAAGGATTTTGTTCTGAGACACACAGCTGCTTTTTTTTTTAAAAAAAAAAAAGTTGAGGTTCATAGTGCTAGGAATTAATCTTAAAGGCCTGTGTTCTGGTGGTTTTTTTTGGAGATGTGATTCTTAAATGGCCCTTGGTTTTTAGAATCATCAAGAGGCATGAATCTTCAAAGTTTTTGTATTTTTTTTTTAAATATTCAGTCTTGTTAAGTCTAAGTTATGTGGTCTGTCTCTACACAAAAGTCAGCAACAACTGTATGTGAAACAGTCACATCATCGGTAAATAATTAACATTTACAATGCTATCGCATATTCATATTCACAGTAGATCTGTAATGATGCATTGCTTCCTATTTTTTTAATATGGTGTATGAATACTGGATAGCAAATCATGATTGCATGGGATATATGACTGAAAGGAACAGCTACAGTGTCATACCAAAGGTCTGTTTTATTCAGAGGTGGGGTTTTTTGCTTGTTGTTGCGAAGAGTGTCTCTAAATTTTGCACTATAGCTATAGTAATTGTGAAGTATCTGATGATACCCTGAATACAAGTGTCAACCAGAGCTGAGAGTACAATGCAGGATGCAAAAATACTTTAAAGGAAGCTCCAAAACCTCTACATTCAGACAAAAATAACTTTCCACCTAGCTGTAGTTGCACTTTGAGTGAAGTCTAGTTAGATGCAAGGGAAGAATTTTCTTTTCCCTGAGAAGACAGACACAGGTTTAAAAATTTACAGAGTAATTAGATTTTCCACTTCCCTTGACCTATATTTATTGCCAAGATTAGAAACTGCAGTGTTCAATAACTATGTTCTGGCAAGTTTTATGTAACTTTCTTTTCCACTCTTAGTTTATTATGGTTAATAAAAATGAAGTATTTGCTTTGGAGGTACTTTCAGTTCTGTGCTTAACATTTGCTCTGAAGAGAAATAGATACTTAGATTTTTGTCTCACCCCTGCAAAATAGCACATCAAATTAAATTATTTATATTAGGGAAAGCAGGGTCTTTAGTTATCATCATTGTAGATGATAATTTGTTCTGGCATGGTTATAACATTTTCTTTGGTATTCAACAGTTAAACCAACACAAAAATCCAGAAGTTGAGGAGCGAACAGCATATTGAGAATGCGTCCCGCTGGTGGTGCATTGTGTGGGCTTTTGGAACAGTAAATCCTCACCCAGCTGCACTGCAGCCTGGTGAAAGGCTGCCTGCAGCTCTAGGCCCGATCATCATTTCAGCAGAAAGTACAGACTGTAGCACAGGGGCTGGCAAGGTGAACGTGACAACCAGGCTGCTTAGCACCTTCCCTAAACCTAGGAAAAAAATCTTGAACTTACTTGGATGTAAGAAGGCTTGGTATATGGAAAGGTTAAGTAGTCATGAGGTGAGTACTTATTTAAGGTGATTTACTCCCCCAAGATACGATAGGAGAGCGCAGTGATTCTTCTGAGGTTTTATACTGCTCTGGTTAGCTATAAGGAAGCAAATGGGAACAGTGCCAAGCTAACTTCCCTGCGAACTTAAAATGTCATCTCTCTAATGATTTAGCAGTTATGAAAATGCCAGCATTAATCTTAAAATACTTTTAAGTGCCAAAAAATATGCAAAAACCTTGCCAAATCATACACACACTCTCTTCTGGTAAACACTGAACAGAGAGAACTAACTTTAAAAAATGGAACATATTTCTAAATCATGCTGCTGCATGAAGCAGCTTTTATGTCTCACATTGTCTTTTCCCTTAGAGCCAGATCTTCAACTCAATCTCTTCTAAAATGCACTTGAAAGAGAATAAACATGTATGCTCTCTACGGAAAGGGTTGCATTCCCCATCCACAGGTTTCCTGTATCTCAGGTGAATCTTGAGCACCACCACAGCTGCCAACAAATATCTTTTCCTTTGGTTTGTTATCCTTGAATAACTTTTACAAACCGTATGCAATTACACTATTACTGTCTGCCAATCCAGTTTTATAATCTTACCTTTTATGAAAAAGTATAGGGACCCTCTCAGTAAATATAAGGTTTTTGCATTCAATGCTTACAAATGGGGAGAAATGATAGCCACCAGTGAACGGAAAGGGAGAGATCAATTAAATACAGCTATGGTGGTTTGAATGTAGACATCCGCGAATGTTTATTTTTATACATTAAGAGTATTTTATGCTTTTATGTGCTTTTGTGGGTTCGGTGGATTGTGATTGGTGTGGATTTGCTTAAAATTGAACTTATTTTAGCAAAATAGAAAAAGTCATATTTTACAGAACTGTTTAGCATATGTTACTGGGCTTCTACAATAAAGCTAGACTGATGATACTCAACTTTGCTAAAAGTACCTGAAGAAGATTTTTTTAAACTGATGCAAAATTCTTTTATCTTTTTCATAGACACAACCTGAAACCCAAGGATTTTGGCAGACTTCGTGAAATAAGTAAGTATGAATTAAGGTCATTGTTGTGTATTTCAGATACTTTGTGAGATTATGTGATTTTAAACTTGCGTTTCAGTTCCTTAGCCTGTAGGGCTTTGTTAGTGGGATGTTCTATTGTTTAGTTTTATGTTCATGAATATTCTCACCATGAACAATGCATTTCACAATTTGGTTCTTAGTATTTTCTGCTCCTTAGTTATGAATTCATTGCCATAATATTCTTGCTGTTCAAGTTTTGAGCTAATTCTGATAGACTATTTTTGGTGTCAGTGGATGTAGTTTGGAGAGACTATATAATTTAGTGGGCTTGTTTAGTGGTAAAGTTATGCCTTCCAGTGATTGCAATGAAATCCTGCTTTACCTGCAAACATTTAAAGTTATAAATGTGGCTCCATGAAGATTGTAGTGAGTAGACTCTTTGCTGGTCCTTTTTCTGTTTCCTGAATAAAATAGGGTAGATTATGTTTAGGCTTTGAGGACTTGGGCTTGGGAAAATAGGACTTCAATGACTCAAAGTTGATAAAATACCTGAATTGTTTTGGAAGTCTACCTGTGGTTAAGACATTATTACTCCCATAGCAGCAGCAGCAAGCCTGTACCAAATACCAACTGCTCCAGAGTTGTACCTACAGGTACAGAAGAAATGGGACTGCAAACTGGGTGGCCAAGAGATGGGCATGTATTCTGTTTGGCTAAATCTACTTTAGTAGTAGAGTATGTTTTCCAGCAATGGGGTAAGGGAAAGAGGTGGTAGTTGGATTACGTCAAAACCGTGTAGTTCTTTCTGGCAGAGCCTGTCTCTCAGAAGCCAGGTTAATAATAGAATGGTAGTTTTACTGTACTATTAACAGATGCATCAAAAATGGAGGGATAGAGTGCCATTTAAGTGGTCATCTTTCCTAATCTAATGGAAGTCTGCTTGGCCAGGCTTGGCACCGGAGTCCCACAGAACAGGTCGTTTATTTATTATGTTTGTTTTGGTATGTTTGTGTATCCAGGCTACTGACTACCTGAGCCTGTCTATTTCTGATAGGACACTATATAAATCTAGTGGAAGAGCTTGTCTGATAATGCACACCTTTCTTCACTGTGTAGAAAACCACAGTAATTTGTGGCAGAAAAACAATGGAGGCTTGGCCAAGCTATGCTTTATGAGGAACTGTGCTAAATAGGAGTGGAAACTATTCTGTGTAGCTGTGAGTTCAAGAAATACTTGAGATAATGACTAAAGGTAATTCCATATGAGAAATAAACAATGATTAAATTTTACTTCTATGGTTGAATTTCAAAGGTAAATCTTGGTACCAGAGCATAGCAATTTCTTTAAATCTGAACAATATTTTGAGTGCTCTTATGTTGCAGGCTTCAACCAACTTACTGGAAAAAGTGATTACTGCAAAGGTGTGGTGGCAGAGAAAGCAATAAACCCCCCTGAATGTTCCTCTCCCCTGTTTTTGTCTGAAGATTTCATTCCAAAATGTTGGCTTTTGACCCTGATGTGTTTAGTTAGGCTTAACCTTTCTTATACCCAGCAACCTTTAAAAAAAGATCAGATCTACACGTCAATATGGGTGGAGTAGACTCATAATAGGTACCCCACCAATTTTGAATCGTAGTTAGTCATTATCATCTTGATTTGCTACTTGAAAACACCTAGACTAGACATGCAAGCTGATCACTGCTCTTTTTTTAAAGAGGGTATATGATGATTGAATGTGCTACCAGCTTTGGAGCCAAATTACAGTGGGGCCTGGTATTATCACATTTATTTCAGTGCTTTTGTTTCAGACTGTGGTTTAGCTACTGTTACTAAATATATGCATCAGAGTTTGCAATTTAACAGTTGAATCTCCTAGTGTTAAGAGGACTAGCAGAAGGTAGCATTTAAGCTGTGCAGAAGAGCACTGCTGGGTTGGAAGGCACAAACGTGTGCCTGTTTTGTTTTCGCATATAGAGGATTGTGCAAGGACAGTTTGTGGGCGATCAGAAGATTTGCATGTAAACTTACACGTTGATAGCAGTGCGAAATCACTACGGTGGCTCTGGATTTTAGCCTAGTGATTTCCATATGCTTGGGGTTCTGTTGCTCAGCTTCTGAGCAGGTGCAGTATGTTTTCTGTGCATGATTAAAATAAAGTGGCATTGATATGGGGGATGGAATCAAACAAAAGCATATTATTAGAGCTAGCTAGGACTCCTTTGAGTTCTTTTTTTCCCTGGAAAAGAAAGTTTTACTGAGGAATTGTATTTATTTTGACAAACTGTCTCTGGAAAACTTTCTAGGTCCTCTGAAACAGAATTTGTACTTGAGAAAGATCATCGGAATTGAGACATCGTTGGGCATTGAGATTCAGTAAGCTTCAAATTAGGAACAGCCAATAAGGGAACTTCTAGTTGTTTGTATGACTAGTTCTCTGAGTGTTTTTCTTTATGCCACAATCCTTATTTGTTATTTAAATTCAAATTAGTTAAATTGCATGCTCTGATAAGTGTCTGTTGAAACTTCATTCACTAGTGCTATAGTTTTTCTTAACAGTAATTTAAAACCTCTTTCTCAAATTTTAGGAAGATAAATTGAAAAATACCGTTATACCGAATAAAACAAAGTTTTCCTTCTGGAGTTCCTCCCAAAGTTAGTAAATCGGGTGTTAGTTACTACATTATCATAACTACTGCTTGTTCTCCATAGAAGCTGAATAAATGGTGACTGAACGATGTCCTGAGAGACAACAAATATGGGCAGTTTCAAATCAAAGCCTGAGGGTGCTTGATTCTGAAATGCAACTCCTTATTGAGATGTGTGTTAACAGCTTCGCATCTTTCAGTGTAATGAGGCTCTGGTTTTACTGTTCTCTTGATGACAACTGTTAAAATATTGATGGGAGTGGTGTTTAGTGTATGTATGCTGTAAATTAATACCTTTTGCATTGTTACTGCTTGTAAAGTTGAACCACAGTAAGAGTTAGTTTGTCCATTGTTTTATTAAAGTTTGCTGTTTCCTGAATTTGGGAACAAATCCAGCTCTTTTGGACTCCTCCACAGAAAAAAATGTTCTCTACTGTAGTGATTAAGCCTTTTGCAGAAAGAGGAACAAAGTCTTGTTATCATTTCAGATTTTTCTGCTCTGTCTGTTGCTATAGACTAACTGTCTCTTCAGCTTGTGGCCGTGTCATTGTATTGTAATTGTCTCTTCAGTGGTCTGAAGGTTACTTTTTTTAACTTTTGCTGTATTACTTGTCTTATTAAATTAAATAATGAATGCAACAAATTCCAAACCTCCACTGTGCTTGTGCAAGCTTTATATCTTTACCTCACTGACTAAATTAGATATAACTGTTTGTGTAATCTTAGTTGACTTAAATATAGACCTGCAATGTCATAATATAAGTTTTCCTAAAAGGTTGTTTTCAGCTTTATCTTATCTTGTTTGTGTGAACATGTGTGTGAATTTTCAGGGATGCTGTTGAGTCCATCTCATTCTCAACAGATCGAGTGGGAGTGTAGAGAACTTAGAAAGGTTCAACAGTTATACATATTATCAGAATGAAAATTTTATTTTAAAAGTATCATTTTCCATTTAATATAGATTTTAATATTGATTTTTACTGGGATAAATGAGTAAAAAATTAAAACTGATTTTTCTGATCAGGTGCATAATATTTTCACTGTGGGCAAAGGGTAGGTGAAAAAAAAAGGGTAAAATTTCTTAAAAGACAGTGTATCTTGATCCTTAAGCTACATTTATGTAAATTATATGCTAAAGTACAATTCCAGGACAAGTTTAGAGAACATCTTATTTCTTAATTTATTTTTATAATGAGTTTTAACATTTCTCATGGAACGTAAAAGGCCAAAATTGTAAAAGGATGAGGCTTCTTTTGATTTTTATATTATTTCCTGAGCCTTACTGTTGTTATTTTGTAGTTTAGATATAGCATCTTTATATAAAAAAGACAATTCTGACAACAGCAATGCATCACTGGAAGCATAAAATGTGTCTCAAACAGCCTCTTTTTTTTGTAATGGCAATTATGGACCTGATTTCTGTGGTTCATTCCTTATCACACCTCCCTTCTGCCTTAGTAGAAACTAAGGATTCCTTGGATTGCTAGAATTAGCAGGAAACTTATAAGACTGACCCACCTAGAGCAGTGCTTTACTGCGGGTCTTGTAATTTTGAGTTTTAAAAGAAATGAGCATATTATGGTCTGAATTAAGTTAAGCTTGGAATAAGGTTTAGAATTTGACAGGATGAATCAAGTTTAGATGGTTAGAAGGCATAGGCTTCACAATTCATATTCTGATTGTGTAAATGCTAAAAAATAGTTGTATTTGCAACTGCAAATTAGTCACTGTTCAAAGTGGTGACATGTCTTTTGAAATCAGCTATTAGAGTAAAGATACTTGCCTTGGAATGTGGCTTGAACCAGATTTTGCAATTGGATACTTGGACTTTGCAGTTGGGTACTAGTTTTCCCCTGATAGTAGAACTAAAATTGTTGACATAAGCGCAGATAATGTCTAGAGATGCATCACAAGGGGCCCCAGAGTCCAGTAAAATATATGAAAGCTGAACACAAGAATTAAAATCCTGTAATATAAATGCTGAATGTGTGCTTTTTAGCCTTTACCCCTCCTTCCTTTTCTGATTTTCTCTGATTATCTCAATGGCTTTTTTTTAATGTTTTATCTTTTTTCCTCAGGAAGCATTATCCTCTTTGTATCAGTTTTACATCGTATTTATGCCTAGGCCACTGCCAGATGGACTTTCACAAAGGTCTGCAAAAAGTCCTTTGGCATTTCATGTACGTGAAAGTGACCTGACTTGATCCAATTGCAGAGTCAGGATTATGCTTGCTAAGAGTGCTGTGAGTTTCATCTGTAAGCCTTGCCCCATTATTAGTGATCATAAGGCCATTTCATTCTGGAACACTGCAAGGTGGCATACAAATTGTATTATGTGGACTCCAACTGTACATTTTTCTGGTTCAACAGCAGTGGAGCAGTCCTGTTTAGCTATGAAGTAATGTCTGCCGCTCGATTTGTTGTCAGCTGAACTCAACGTACGGGCCTCTTATACAGTAAAGTCTGAAATACAAAGAATGAACATGTAGTACAGGTACTTTGCTATACAAATTTAAAATTCATGTTGATGCTACCTGTCCTAAACAGTTTTTAAATATAATGTGCATGCATTATACAGAGATGATGTTTTATTTTAAGGTAGGATATTTCACCAATTTCCCTGCTACGGTGATTTTGATTCACACAGAGAAACTGCTTCAGTATTCTCATTTCTAAAGGTACTGTAAAATTCATGCTTGTGTTAGGCACCATTAACCTTATGAGTTGGTGTACAGTATGTTACCTCATTATTTTTGAGTGAATAGACTTAAAATACTAAAAGCAATTTCAAGTGTAAAATGATATAAAGAAACTGTCCTTTCAGTTACTTCTTTTTTGAAAAATGCTTTATAAAATAAATATTTAGGAGAAAAGTGAACAGAAAGACATGACTCAACAGCTGAAGTTCAGCATAAGCCAGCAACAGAAGTAACATTTTGATGTACACCAAGACAACTCGCTAAGCTGGGAGCAAAATTCGCATAGTGGTCAGCAGTCTTTCCCTACTGTACTGCCAGTGTGCTGCAAACTGAATGTGTAGTGCATCCTAGAAAAAAAAAAAGGCTGTCATATTTTTAAGTTCACTTTTATATGAACTAGAAAATAAGCTCCTAAACTCAGTTCACTTGAAGATACAAGTTGGGTGGCAATCTAAGTCCTTAGATATTATTATTGCATTGTACGAACACTGTGGAGCACCTGTTAAATGTAGATATAACATAAACTCAGAAAGGGTGTTCTTTCCTGTCTGCCTTTTCAAGTGAATCATTGGATGATTCTGTTTCACAGACTGCTCCCTAATGCACGTTTCCACTTTGCCTTCTCTTTCTGCAGCCACAAGATAGCTTCTTAACACACTGAGCTTCCACATTTTTACTTGGTAACATTCACATCTGATAAAACTTTGAAACCCCAGCCTTGAGAGTAGCAGTGTATTTGTGCTTTTAAAAGTTGAACAGTGCTAGAGGAAGAAGAGGATGCCATTGAGTGAACGTGGGGAAAAGAATGTGCTCAGAAACAGCATGTGTAAGGCAATGCGTGGAGTCAACCTGGGTGTGTAGGTATACGAGGTTGTGCCAGGGAATGGGTGAATCTTCCTGAGAATAGAGAAGTGGCAGAGAGAGACACAGCTGGATGTTAGGGCACAGAAGTAACTAGCATTTGTGTGAATGAATTGTCACTGTGCAACGGCACAAAACTGTGTTAAAAAGCTAATTCAAGAAGCGTAGTAGATAGCTGGATTAACCTACAGAGTGCTAATGAATTGCTGTCCTCACAGAGGTGCTAAGAATAAGAGCGCTGCAGCTGGTAAGGAGAAGACTCATACAAGGGCCAGAATCAAAGCAAAGACTGCAGTGAAGGCAAGGGCTACTGAGGTAGAGAGTTAACCCCTAAAAAGCTGAAATGAGACACAACAGCTGGACAGAAAAGAGTAGTAGAGAACAGAGCAGACCTGTAGCAAGGTCTGCAAGCAAGGAAGGACTCTTGGAGAGCCGGATGTTGGTTGTGGCTTGATTCCTGTTGAAGTTTGGAAAGGAACATTTCTTAAAAGGAAAAAAATAAGCTACTTTGTGCAGGACATGAATATGTATGAGTCATCTTGCTTTTAAACAAGTCTGTGTTTCTTAATTTCCTTTTTGCTTTTCCTTTCTTCCCTCATGCCTGCTTCTTTTTATAGTGGTCAGGTTATCCTGGCAGTATATAAGTTATATGGGGCATAACCATTACTAACAGAAGGATTATTATCCCTGTGTCACTGTGTGGAAGGGCTGGACTGTTCAATGATCAATTTAACTTTTATCAAGTTGATTGTTCTCCAATAGACAATAGTAACAACAGAAAAAAAGGGAAGCTGTTAATTGATTTATGTTTTTAACGTTTTATTTGCATTTTATTTACATTTAGTTTATTTTAGTGCTTCATTGCTCTTCCTCCAGTTCCAGAAAGATTGTCTCAATAGCCTGAATGAGTATTCATCCTTACGGTATACATCAAATACATGCATCTTTGAACACTTTCTATAAAAATGCACAGCTTGGAAAATATGTCCAATTTCTTGTTTTCTTTGCACAGGTTCTAAGACTTCAAATGTATTCAGCCACACTCTTGAAATATGATATTATGTCTCAATTAGTCAGATGTAGAAAAACATACAGAACTGCACAGCGTTCTCTATGAAAGTCACAGTAGTCCAATGCTAGTAACTACGTCTCACCCCTAGCAAAGGTGGTCAATGTTAAAGCTTTAGGTGATCTTTCAAGACAAGGTTTTAGCAGATGGTGTAAGGATGTTGTAGAGCTCGAGAGGAAAAACTGGAGGTTGAATTCTAGATGGAAAAAGGCAGAAGTGGTCAGATGGTTACTTTCTTCTGTGGTTCATTCTGATGAGCTGTGTAGGTTAGCATACCTCACTTGCCTTAATCCTTCCTACTAAGAAATTTAGACAAGGTAATTATTGATTGTGTGTGCAGCCCAGAGGTTGGAAGTAGGATCTACTTTCTGCCTGCATCTCTTATTACATGTATGACTTGGAACACAAGTTCCAAGCAGCTCCAAGAGGAGCGGCTGAGGGAACTGGGACTGTTTAGTGTGGAGGCTCAGGGGAGACCTTATTGCCCTCTACTACAACTACCTGAAAGGAAGTTGTGGCGAGCTGGGGGTCGGCCTCTTCTCGCAGATAACTAGTGACAGGACAAGGGGGAACGGCCGCAAGTTGCGCCAGGGGAGGTTTAGGTTGGATATCAGGAGAAATTTTTTCTTGGAAAGGGTGGTCGGGCATTGGAATGGGTTGCCCAGGGAGGTGGTGGAGTCACCGTCCCTGGGGGTGTTTAAGGAAAGGTTGGATGTGGTACTTAGAGACATGGTTTAGTAGGTAATATAGATGGTAGGGGGATGGTTGGACTAGATGATGCTTGAGATCTCTTCCAATCTTAATGATTCTATGATTATGATTTATGACAATAGCCTTACTGGAGAGCATCTGTCCTCATTTTGACATTTTAACTTTATCATAATGAATTGTAAAAGTCTTTGGCATACTCCTGGGAGTAATTTGTTGTCACTTGCTAGTACCTTTATAATTTGATGACCATGAGATACTTACCCCTTATTGGTGCTGGCAAAAATGCTTATTTGATAGTAGTGTGCTTCTATGTGCATTAATATTTTCTGTATGCATTTTTTAAGTGAATAGAAGACTTCTACATACAAAATCAAATGCACGTAGACAGAAATGTTGCGTAAGCATAATTTGTGTCTTACTGCACCTAAAAGTATTAAATGCTTGCTAACACTTTTCTCCTCCTCACCTTCTACTGCAGAATAAACCACTCCTATTTCTGTATTATTGTCGTCACTGATAACCTGGAGGATTAGGCCCATAGTTGTTTTCCCACATTTTTATACCCAAATTGTTTCTATATCTGTATTTTGGAAGGGCTTTTATTTAGTAAAGTAAATGTGGGTATCTTATAAAAGTTCAAGTAAAAATAAGTTTTCCATTCTCAACATTCTCACATCTGTCTTCGATAATATGTCTTGCTATGTGGTTGTAGATGAAGAAACCTGGAATAACTGAAATCAAGTCTGAAAATTCAATGTAAAAATAAAAATATTCTCTGTAATTAAAAATTCCCATATGGGCAGGCAGTTCTCCAACTTGTCACTTCAGGGCTTCTTGTAACCTCCTTTGGAAGATTTTTTACAACTGCTCATGGAAACGACAGGATTACTGGCTTATCTAGTAGCATTATTTCTATGACTTTAATGGTAATCTTTCACAAAAGTGAGCTACAAAATGACTTAAGTAGATCATGTAGATTTGCATTAGCCATGATTCTGATTTTACTGGTAAGGATTTTTTTTTTTCAAACAGTAACCGAGGCCAGAGTGGGTATTTTTTTCCTTTGCTTCTGTTTTCTAGAACAAAATGGTTGTTGTCTGAGAACAGTAGGTGGGCAGAGAGTTCTACACTGATCTGAAAGTAAGGTGAAGTGAAATGGAAAGAAGTTCTGAAAAGTAAAAAGAAAATGGAACAGAAAGGAGAGATAGGTATGATGAAAGGGAAAGGCATGTATGAATGGAAAAAAACGCAAGAGAAGTTATGTTTTTATGGTGCATACTAGCTATAGCTAGTCAAAATGGTATTTCCTTTGCCCATCTGAATTAAGATTTTGGTCTTTGCATCAGTGAAAGCATGTTTCCTACTGCTGCCAGCTACCAGTTTGGGAACCTCATTGCATGTGGTATTTCCTCCTTAACAAAGAACCAACATTTTGTTCCTAGTGATGACTAAACAGGAGAATGTCTCTGAAAATGTGCTTAGCTTTAAATTTTTTTTATGCTCTGGGGTTTTTGTTACACAGAAGTCATCTGTAGAGTTACAGTAAGAAAACACAAATCTCTTCAGAAGGGAAACAAGTTCACTCCACACATTGCCCAGGCCTAAAACCACATTGTCTTCAGGAGGAACACAAAGCATCCGTTCACTTAGATGACACTTCTGTCACCTGGTAGATTAAACAACATTAATTCCTATTATTCATTGGTGAGAAAGGAATATTTGCTTACCTGCGAGCTGGCCATGTCAGTTTGTGTCTGGTTATATCTGTACCTTGGTACAACATTTCTAATGTAGAATGCAGAAAATAAAGCAGGTATTTTTGTGTATTGTTTTATCAAACATTTGTTGTTAACTGTTCTGGTGTGCTTGCAGTACACCAAACTCTTGTTAGCCAGCGGCAAGGCCCGTGGACACAGGCATTCCTGTTTTCAGGAATTTTCATATTAAAAGCATCACTTTAAAGGCACAACGCTACAGCTTACAATAACCTCCCGCAGACAAAACCATGTAATTCAGGTGCAAATCCTACAGTATCACTCTTCTTTTTTTTAATCTTTTTTTCTCCTCCATAATTACTTCGCATGATGGAAACCCATTCTGGGATGAGAGAGGTTTGGTTTCACTTGTATCTTCTAGTGGTCAGATATAGGCTATTCTAGATATGGACTCAAACATACTAAAATATAGTTTAAACCCTAACAGTTCTGCCTTGGAGTAGAGGAATGGACAAGATGACATTTTAAGTCTTATTTTTTCAAGTCTTTGTCCTAGAAAGAAAGATTTGTTTCTGCTTCTTTGCCTTTAGGAGCAGGGTAGTCTGACTGGTAGCTATGTCTCATTTATACAAAAGGAGATAAACTGTGAGTCAGCTGTCACTGCTGAAGATCTGTAATGACACTGTGGCATGCAAAAATAAGTGCTGTCTACAGTGGTGTGTCCATAAACCATTTAAGACTTTAATCATTGAAAGTAATGTAAGTACTGGTTATCATTTTGCACATTTCTCTCTGTTTCCATAACAAGAAGAATTTCTACTTCAAATCAGAGTTAGGATGAAACCTGTTTTTGGAATGTATTTCTGCTAATATGCTGGAGAACATGACTCAGCATGTGCTAGCATTCTCAGTTTTCTTTGACATTCATGATTTGTAGCACAGTTGCATTTTTTTTTTTTCTAAATGAATATCGGATCTTTGTAATGCTAGCAAGGATGTCGTGTTGCCAGGTAAGAAGAAAAAAATAAAAAAGCCTGGAAGGCAATAAATGGAATTGATGTATGTTGTTGTTTTTTTAACTCTTTATACTCTTAAAGTAACCCGAGTAGCATGCAGGGATTGAGAACAAGATGTGTTATGTGTTTATATGGGTAATAGCTGCCATATGCTATTTTTCTTTTTTCTTCAATCATGAACAGAACATAACTCTAAAGAGAGTCACCTTAAATACATTCCGTTGTGGTGTTATAAACTGATGCAATCAAACTGCTTCACAGCCAGCGTAACTATACCCAAACACATTTTGCGTATAAAATAGCTGTTAAACATAACAGAAATGCAGAGCCTTAGGGCTAGTTTTCAAAGATATCTGAAGGAAAGTGGAGGAGAATAGGGATTTCATTAATACTGGACTATGCTGTCAGAGTTTCTGAAAGAGTTATGATATTACAGTGGTAACCAGCCAGTGCTGTCACTTACTATTAAAAGCCATAGATAATGATATACCTCCTGATATTTATTTTTTTTTCTGCTGGCTATGTGGTTGTCTCCTTGCAAAATGAACACAAATCATGCCTAAGACACGCGTCTTTTTCCCCTCTTTGTCCTGAAAAGGTATTGAGGCAGAAACAGCGTAGCATGGAAGCTTCTCCCTGCCTTTGGGGTACAAGGGCAGTAAAGCTGAGACTGACAAATGCATTTAGGAGCCTGACTCCCGTTGAAGTCAATAGGAGTTGGGTGCCTAAGGGCACTTGCGAATGTGGGTCTGACTTCTGAGTAGGCCACATAAAAATGTTATGGAGAGGAACCATGGATGGGATGGGGTCAACCAGCACGTTTTGGGTTCCACTTCCATTCTCACATTGGTCCTACCCATTGTTTGAACGGTGCCAGTCAGCCCTCAGACCACCATCAGAGTTGAGTTTGCCGACAGCTTGTTCTTTGTGACAGTCAAGTTGAGCTTTCCATTGACAGTAGCCCACAGCAAAGACTCCTTAGTTTCTGTGTGTCGTCTTTCCTTATTTTGATTCCTGCTTCAGCCACAGATGACTCAGCGCATGATGTGTGTTGTTTCTCATTTTTAACTTGAAAAGATAGTCCTTTATGCAACCAGTAGCGTGCATTTTGCATTTGTACTTAAGAAGGGGAAGAATTCCGTACTTTGGAAAGCTGTTTGTTTCTTGGGTTGTTTTGTTTGGTTTATATTTGTGTGCATTTAAATCTGAATGTCTTCCTAACCTATTAAAAAAAAAAAAAGCAAAAGAAAAGGTTTTAATACTGAATTTGTGTGGCAACATGTTTTGTAGCTATGTCATGAGATCCTTTTGTATTCTTTTTGACCAACTGTAGCAAAGGTACATGCCCATTTTTATCCACTCATTTTTCCAGACACAGCACAGTGTCTGGCTGGAAAAGTGTTATTACAACAATGTTTATTAGTCTTGTAGTGGAGGTGGGTGATGTTGGTCTAATCATTTAAGCCTAGTTAGCAGGGTGGGGAAATGCATTAGCTCTACTAGTGATATGGTTGGGGGTTTCTCATGTAAAAATTTCTACCTGTTTTATTGTGGGGCTACTGGGAACCACAGTGGTTGCAAAGGTGAGGTGACAGCAGTGACTCGGGGTCTTCAGCTCTGATATTTGTGTCCCATCTTCTGGATGCCTTCATGTGCTCCGAAATTAAATTTGAAACATGCTCAAACAGTGTTTATATCCACTGTCACTACATTGTGCAAACATAGCCGTCACTGTCTTCTGAGCTGCAATCTGCCTTGAAGAATTTCTTGTGATGCTGCCCACACAAGAGGTTTTGCAGATGGAAGTTGTAGCACAAGCTCTCAGCCTTTGCCTTCTATTCTGAGCTGAAACTGAAGACAGAATTTGCTTTTTGGGAGATAAAAACCCCAAACCACTGGGAGCAGCCTGGATGTATAGAAAATAAGTTTCTATTGTAAGACATATGGATGTATGAAAAGTGATATAGAGGCAGTAACTCTTCCAACACTGCCATTCTGCATGGGGTGTGTGCTCACGCTTAGGTGACAGGAAGGTGTCTGTGCTATTTTGTAGCCTCTTCCCTCTCCGTCTGCAGCATGGCCTTTTGATTGTTGCATCAGAGCTGAGTAGAGAATGGATGAAAATCCCAGAGATTCTAGGACATTTTTAAGTTTTAACATTTTGTTAGCCTTTGTTCTTTTCTGGGTGCTTAGATCACCAAAGTGGTTTGGTTTGGGTTTGTTTTTTTGTTTGTTTGTTTGTTTTTTAAACCCCCAATTTCTCAGTGGGGCTGAATGTCTGTATAATATGTTATAGTTTACGTTAAATATGTAATTGCATTGCAAAGTAAAATTACACATTGCTATGATGCAATATATTGCTTTCAGAAAAAGGTCAAGACTGCTGTATGCATCAAAAAGGAAAATTTATCTTGACAGACTAATAGAAGTTTCTCATGGCTTAACTGCTTCCCCTCAAATTTCAGTATAATGTGAGTTCATGAGAGCATTAGGTTAGGCAATCAAAATGTGGTACAGCGAATGTCTAGCGTCTGTTAATTTTGAAATAGCAGTCTTCAGCATGGCTTGGAATTTTCGCACAGTTTGCACTGGGATAGATTTAATTCCCGGTCTGCTTCTCTGCTTTGTCATGTCATTTACCCCTTTGCAATGTCCGTCCAGCTGTGATCCATAGTTTCTAATAAAACCTAGCCTACTCACAAGAATTGAGTGTCTCAAATAGCTGAGAAGGCAAATTGCCAGTTTTGATGTCTGCGTGAGTTCGGAGCACTAATGACCGCTACCTGTGACTGTATCTACATTGCAGTCGGAGGTGTGATAGCAACATGTATAGATACTGCTTTGCAAATATTGATCTAGCCTAGGCCACAGTGCTGAACTTAGAAGGGCATTGACTTTGGCTTCAGCTGTACAAACCTGGGCAGGAGTATCCTGGTACTGTGTGGGAACTGAAGCCTCTGCAATATTACTTTGCTTGTAGCTAATGAGTGTCGGTGTAAGTCAGCTTCAGCCCGACCTTTGACTGCAATGTACAAGTAGCCTGAAACTCTTTCAGAAGAAAAGAAATGAAAAGGATTAATTTGAAGAAACAAAGCAGTCAAGATGGAAGAGGTGATGTTGCATCTTATGACTACTTTCTCGATTTTACAACACTTTCTTGACAGGGAAGCACCAATGTTGCAGCATCAGCAGTCACACCATGTCTGTCTGGCTTTTGGTCTCAGCTTGACCAAGAAGCTTTGTTTATATGCAGTTCATATAGACCATCCAATTACTTTTTTTGTCTTTTTCATCTCCAGAGTAAACTAGTTTCAGCATGCTTTGTGTCAGCTATTATTATTGTCATTATTGCACTTACTGTCATTAATTCCACATAGATGAATCAGGTTCCAGGAGCTCATGTGATTTAGAAAAAACCCCACATGCACTTGGCTTCTGTTTGCTTCCCAAGGTTTTGACTCACTGGTGGTTCACATTTTTAAACTTTTCTTTGGAAGTATGATCTCTATGATAAATCCCTTTTCAAAAGGCCAATGCCCTCATACTTCCAAGAACAATGTAAGAATCTAGGCTTGAAGCCCCTCAGCTGAGTAGTCTCTTACTTCCTCCCTGAACATTCCAGCCTCTAGACAGCCACATAAAAGGTGGGGGATGCCACCTTCTGCTTCTGTAATGCTTCTAAGTGAAAGCGTGTGTTACACCCAGTCTTCTAATCTGGTCTTAATGTGGCCCTTGTGGTACTAGCCTGTGTATTGGGTTGATCAGCAGGCAAAGCGCGGGCCTGATAGCTTGTGACCAGGCATGAGATGGGCCCTTGAAACGCTCAGCTAAACCCAGCTCTTGGCATGCAGAGCTGTAGAAGGTCTGGCACTTGGCTAACTTCACTGGTGAGAGTGAAAGCACCAATGACTTTTCAGGTGCCAGAGCTTTGGAAGCAGATTTATATTTATAAATACAAGTGTTACTCAGAGCAGAGCCAGTTGGTATGAGGTAACAAGTTACTGTGCCTCAGTAGGTCTCTATGCTCCGTGCTCTTACTACATAGCAGGCACAAGTGGTTGGAGTGAGCGTGCTCCTGTAGCAAAGGGAGCTGAGCTGGTGTGAGTTATGCGGAATTTTTTTGTGACTTGCACAGCCAACTACTGTAGGTTCGCTGAGGTGTGATGCTCAATTAGCTTCAATTCATTTGAACCTTTGAGCGCTCAGACACCTAAACATCTCTCTGGATGTGGCACTAATCATGTAGAAGCAACTTAACTGAAAGTTCTTTCATCTACTAGTTGATCAGGGAAGACACTTAAGCCTACATTTGTATGAGAGGGGAGCAGCTGGCAGGGCTTTTTTCCACACCGCTTTGGAACTTGCACTTCCCCCAGCACCAAAATAGTTCTGGGACATGCTGCAGTGGCCCACTTGTTTTGCTTAGCAGTAAGGGGTTGGGAGGATTCTGGTGGAAGATTGTAAATGTATCTTTTCAGCTGTTGGGCTATGTTTATTATCGAGTAAAAGGGAGCTACTGCTTTAGTGTATCTTTATAACTGACACTCTAAAAATATAATCTCAAGCAAAGGGTAAGTGTCCCTTTCTGTGCAGTGACTGTATTCGTATGGAGTACCAATGAAAAATCATACTGAGAAAGGAGGCAAATCCCTTTTGCTGAGAACTAGCAGAATGTGTAGCAGCATGTGTATATATATATATATATATATCTCAAGATACTGAGGATAAGATTTGCTAGTGAATTGAGGGTAAGTTCTCAGTGAACTGATATTTGCTCTAATTTTAGCTGCAGTAAGTCTGCCTAATATTGGATTGCCATTTGCATCCTTCCTGGGAACATACATAATCACTCTAAGTAGCACAATATTTGGGGGTGGAATTGTGGTTACAAAAGACAGAAAATGGGCATTATTGTTCAGCGTATTTTAGTTCTGTAGACTTAATTACTTTCAGAGAAAAAATATCACCTCTCTTCACTCTGCACATCGTATATTTACTGCAGTAAATGGAAGATAGGAGGAATGATAGTGATGGGGTTTGAAAATAGGCTTTCGCATATTAATGGCTGTAACAGCAGGATAAATGTCAGCACAGAAACAAAGTGTTATTGAAAACAATGTAGCAGCAAATAGGAGTAACAAGCGCAAAACTGCCAGTGGATTGCTCAGTATAAGAGTAATTTCTTCCACTTTGTTGTATAACTCTGCTACCTCACTCTCCTTCATAATTTTAGGGAGGATGGGTGGTCAAAAAAATTGTAATATTGCAAGGTTGTCCTAACTCTGTATAGAAGATGATGAGCTTGTATCTCATGAACAAATATATCCCAAGCTTCAAGATGCCATGGGATCATATTTCATTTACATCATAAGTTATAAGTGATCTCTGCATTAGCTTTTCCCCTCCTTCCATCACCTTCTACCTTCCAAACTTCTTCTAAATACATTACATCTCTTTAGAGTTATATTTGCTTTGCTGATGGCTATTTTTGGCTTATTAAATGGCCCGCTCTACTGCTGGAGCTCTGTTTCAGTGTCTTCCCTAATTTAGAAACCTAGAATGTAAATTTCAAAGCTTCGAAGTCGCATTTTCATAAGTGACCAATGAGCCTAAGTTGTTTCCACTACTTTTGAAAATTTTAATCCAGACTTTATCTTTTTTATTTACCGAGAACGAGGTACGAGCAGAGAAAGAGTTTGAAAAATTTTCTCATAGGCCTGATTTAAAATGCAGGTTTACTCTTTGTTTAAAGAAAGCCAAACCCACCTACTCTCTGCTGAGTAGTTTGTTGTGTGCTGGACTAACTTGAGTCAGATCCTCTCATGGCTAAGATCTTTCTACTCCTTAGGACGTCTTGCAGAGGCTGCTGAAGATTTCCTGAGAAAAGCAGTCTGCAGCATCAGAGAGTGCACATGGGTGGAAATACAACCATAATAAAAAGAGTTCAATTTCGTTTTGCCTGGAAGCAATATCTTAATGAAATGGCTGTAGCCAGCATGTCGTAGCCTGAGGACTGTGATGAAGATGCCGAAAGGTGCCTCACATCTGTTACCCACAGTAGTATGGACTGTAAGCACAGTGCAGGTAAGCACCTGGGTCTTATATTGTATTAATTTCTCCCATTTAGTCTGGCAGGAGTAAGTGAATGATCTGTTACCTACAAAGAGTTTACAAATGTTACAAAGAGTTACAAAATGTTTACAAAAGACAGAAGAAAAAAGGAAGGCACAAGTATAATTTTTTTTTAGGAATAATGTGTACCATTCTTCTCTTTCGTGTTTGTGAAGGATGAATTAAAACCGGAACAGGTGCAGGGAAAGGCTGTGAGGGTGATCACAGGAAAGGACAGCATATCATAAGAGACCATAAAAGCTTTGTTTTTATGTGCTAAATAAGACCACATCTCTATAAATACATGGGAGGGGAAAATATACTTGGGCTGAAAAACAATGTGGGGATAAGAACATGTGGGTGTGAACTAGGCCGAAATAAATTAGATTTTTAAAACCACCTAACCTTCAAGTAGGAGGTGTGAAAATGGGAGCCCTAATTTCATTTAGGACTGATTAGTTTAAGAAAGCAACACTTGAACATTGAGAAGACAACAACCTGGAGATTGAAGTGATTCTTTTCCAGTCCATTCCCATGTAGATTTTACAAGAAGAAATGGTAAAAAAAATGTTAACAGTATCTCTGTTTTAGAACAGACATGCCAGAATGCCTGGGGTTGGAAGGAACCTGTGGGGATCATCCGTTCAACCCCTGCTCAAGCAGGACCAGCTAGAGCAGGTTGCTTAGGGCCATGTCCAGTTGTGTTTTGAATGAATCCAAGGATGGAGACTCCACAACCTGAGGTTTCATCACCCTCACAGAGTGAAAAAATGGTTTTGTGTTCAGATGGAATTTTGTGTTTTAATTTGTGCCCATTGCCTCTTGCCCTGTCACTGTGCAACACTGAGAAGAGTCTGGCTCCCTCCTCTTCGTTCCCTTCTATCAGGTATTTATACACATGGATAGGATGTCCATGAGCCTTTTCATCTCCAGGCTGAACACTTATAGCGCTCTCAGCCTCTCCTCTTATCTCAGATGC
>VWZZ01002165.1:53320-101173 GCA_013399095.1 Psophia crepitans | reverse complement strand
CAGAGACTCAGTATACCTACAGATGCGGAAAGACAAGACACTTGTGATNAGGCTCAGAGACTCAGTATACCTACAGATGCGGAAAGACAAGACACTTGTGATAAGGTGGAGAGGACCCTACCAAGTGCTGCTAACCATAAACACTGAATAAAGACGACATCTGTGGACATCCATACAAAGGGGACCTTGGAAATTAAGACTGAATCACATTTATGACTTGTACTTGGAGTAATGCCGAATCATTGATTGACTTAGACAGTAAATTTGATTTCTCTAATTGATAATGAAGGGATAGTCATTTGGACATCTTGATGTCCTGGACAGGAAACAGCAATTCTCAAATTCTACTACCAAAATGGGATTGGAATAGAAACATTTGGGAATTTTTAGCCAAAGAAGTGACCAACATGTCCTTCTGTTTAGATGCATGGAATTCGGTAGGGGAAATGTATATAGTTCCTGTTTAATAGGAGTTCCAACCCCCCACTCCTGCCCCCAGTAGTTATTAAGGAACTATACACTGTTTAAAAAATTTGATATTAATTTGATCTACCACTACTAGTATAACATGGGAAAAATAACTAAATTAAAGGAAAAAGGATGTGTTGTTTCAGTCCAACAATTCGTTACTAATAGTGCAGCAGTTAAAAGTTGGCTTCTAAATTTTCAGAATGAGAAGGATTGGACCTCTCTTGGTTAACTTCATGGCTTGCCAACTTATGTTCGTTAAAACAATTAATTGTGATTATTGTTACTTGTTGCCTTATTCAGTACATACCCCTTTGTAGGCCAAGAAAACATGACGGATTATTATGAAACTTAAAAGTGCTTTAAACAATGTAAGACTCAAAGGAGGGCTAATGTATTTATTGGTCCTCGTAGATACATATACAGCTTGGCCTGAGGCCTTTCTGTGTCGCACCAATGAAGCAAGAGATAAGGAGGATCAATGATCTTTCTACCTAGCCTAGCCATGACTGCAACGGTAGCCATGGGCCTAAGTTGGCAAATACCACACTAGAATCAGAACATAAAATATTACCCAGATACTACATAAAAATGATTGCTGGATTTGTACTCGGATGCTGAAACACACACAGGGAGTGGAAGCGGAATCACTTTGATTGATGTTCCTCTTTCCTCTAGAATTAATTGGACAAACCCACGCACCTGGGAGAATACGAGTTTACTAAAAGATCCGATCCACAAATTTCTGCTGGAACGGGATGTCATTAACATAGCCAAATTGTAACGAAAGTGTCAGTCTAAATTTCACACAAATATTAATCAGAACATAAGTTACAATGGTCTTCCAGCTCCAAATGGATCAGGTTGGCTATGTGGGAATAGAGCTCGGAAAGTATTGCCTCTGGGGTCACCAGAAACATGCACTCTGAGAGCTCTAGTTCTTCATATGACATGAACAAAACGGCTGGGTAAAATCAATCTTCCAAATTCCATAGTTTTGCACTATGATTTTTGCCCTGGCTTGGAGTGAGCAAGTTAGAAAAGACAATTGTGAACATATCAGCCACAGCTGAGAACATTGAAAACAGAACAATTGGCCCTTGACTTGTTATTGGCTTCACAGAATCACAGTGATCAACACGAGCTGCTGCATGTATGTAGGCCAGAGCAGCAGGATTTCCACAGATCTGGCAGAAATTTGGGAACAGACTGAAGTTTCCATGAGATAACTAAAGATAATACCTTACGGGAATTTGAAGAATTATGGCACAAGCTTACCTCATAGCTACCTGACTGGATATGGCTGAAAAATCTCTTTGTAATAATGATTGTTATAATTTGTTTGTATTTTAGCTTGCATCATGATTCAACGTTGCAGCTGTTGTACACAATTATGCTTTAGAATTAACTATGGGAAACTGATATAGAGTGAGACTTACAGGATATTACATTATCCTACAAGTCTCAAAGGGGTGAATTGTAAGCTAAAATGCCTCACTAACATTTCTATTGATAACAGAGTAGGTCACTGTAACCTTTGGAACATGCACACATAGCTGAAAGCACTTTTGAGAAGGAGTTAACATGTAGGATGCATATTCTGAGCTGTGTTTTTGTTATTGCTCATTGCCTGAGAATAAGATAACTGGCGGTTTGAGGACAGGAGGACCAGCCTTGAAACTCTCCCATGTGTTTAATTAAAATGAGGTATGCTTAGATAAGATGTAGCAAAGGCATCTTGAACAGAGGAACACTTGTTAACACAGAGATATATATCCTTGAGAGCCAAAAGTCAGCAGAAATTCCTCTAGTTGCTATCCTTAGCGTGAACTGTCTCATTATAATATGAAAACCACACTTAAAGTGCTAAAAACTCCCCCTCCCCAGATACAGACCCCTACTCACTGAACATGCATAGTGAATTTAGGAGATACTGTGTTTTTAAATCAAAGTGAGCAAAGAGTTGACCAATCATAGTTTAGAAAGCATGAATATGTACAGGTTATCATAGAATCATAGAATCATTAAGGTTGGAAGAGACAAAGAGACATCAAGGATCATCCAGTCCAACCGTCCCTCCACCACCTATTACCGACTAAACCATGTCCCTAAGTACCACATCCAACCTTTCTTTAAACACTCCCAGGGACAGTGACTCCACCACCTCCCTGGGCAACTCATGAATGTATGAATATGCATAAGTTGGGCTAATAAATGTAAACTAACTCTAACTCTCACCATGCACGATAGGAGGAGTGACCCCCCGTGCATCCAGTGCTGCAATAAAGAATGCTGCTTTCTAAAACTCCAAAACGAGTCTTAAAAGAGTTATTGCGCAGGATTTTACAGTAACAGTGCTACAGTTTTTAAAGGGCTCTTGTCTTTGTTGCTTTTCCTGCAGAAGTTAAAATTTCTCCAAACTTTATGCCTCCAAATAGCAACTAAGGAAACTGGTTTTATTTAGTGTGCAATTCTTCCTTAGCTCTGCCTACTGGGAGCCATTGAGCTCATCTATTCACAGGCAATGGGTTAGCTCATCCACGTCAGTCCCCTCGCAGAATCAGTATGTGGGAAGAGGACATAAACATAGTTACAAGGATATGAAGGGCTTACAAAACCGTATTTGTTTTCTAACAGAATCTTCAAATTGCACATAGACAAATTCCCCAAATCATTCCTGTATAAGCACTACTGACCAATTAAAAACCTTTATTTAAAGGTATTCAACAGCTTAATAGTTTCAGGATTACAACAAAAAGAGGGAGGATACTTCTATTTCTTTTTAGTTTTATAGCATAGTTTTAACCCCTGTTCAAATGGATGTTCAGAAAACAAAGGGTTTGGCTAAAGCATACATTTTCTAGAGTATTATTTTTAGCTTGCTTAACGCTGAAGGAATTCACTACAAGCTCTCCACAGCATGGAACAACGTTCCCACCAACCTCTGTTACAAATTAATGAAAAGCTGGCTGCTCATTCTCTGCCTAAAGGCATCTACCATGCATCATAAACTTCAGTTGTGGGCACTGAGGAGCAGATCAGGGTACAACCTTACACAAATAGTCTAAAGAAAGCTCTCTGCTTCACATTGATCACAGCAAGATTACCTCTCGGGCCTTCTACACAATTAATTCTTGTGTCCTCTCCTCTCATTACCAGACTTCTCCAAAAGCATCACATGTTCAGAAAAAAAAATTCGGAAGTTCTCTGTTAAAGGTCTTTTCTAACCAAAATGAGTCTATGATTCTATGATCCTCTTTAAAGCGCAGTATGCAGGACAATCGTGTATTTTTAAAGGCCACACTCCACTACTAGAATGTAATGTTGAGTTTGAAGGAAAGAACAAGAATCAAATATTTGCAAAACTGCACCAAAAAGACTCAGTGGTGATCTTTGCATTGAAAGCCCTGCTCTAAACAAAACATATAAAAATTGTTCCAAAGCACACAGCTAAAATGCCTAGAAACAAGGCTACAAAGAACTCCACCAAACTACTGCTCTTTCACTGGTATTTATGAACAGCACAGCAAAGATAAAATTATAATATGAAATCACTTGGCTACGAAAGAAAAAAAAAATCACTACAGCAATAACAAAAATGTTATAAATTCTAAATAATTTTTTTAAAAGTACTAAACACTGTAATTCAACTGCTCCTGTTTGTGTCAGTGGGACTAACACTTAAGTTATTACTGGCTACTAAATTTGATCTATTTGGTTTATAAATCTTGCTAGTCCGAATTCTCTGTTTCTAAAGAAAAGGGACATTTTGCAACTTAAAATAGAGAAGAGCCAAGGGATTACAATAATCTAGCTTAAAACTCAGTGTGAGTTATTAGAATATAGTACAAGCAATTTATTTTTAAAAACATGGTTTAAATCATCATTTATGATCATTGAGCTAGAAACCATTAGTCTACCTCCCAAAACCTGTGGTTTGCTTTTGACTTCTGTAACTCAAAACAACATCGACAGGTGTGCAGAGGAAAAACACATAAACCACTTTCCCTTAAGTTTGGTGTTTCATAACAGGCGCCATCTTTCAGCTGTCAACCTGGTCTTTTCTCTGCTCTCCAGCAAAGTCCTTCCTTTCCCCAGTTCAAGTTCTTCAGGGACATGGTTTAGTGGGTAATAGGTGGTGGGGGGATGGTTGGACTAGATGATCCTTGAGGTCTCTTCCAACCTTAATGATTCTATGATTCCAGGCATGCATCTCCAAATAACACACAGTGGACGACAATGTAGTCTAGAGCAAACTTGCAACTTCCAGCACAGACTTACAAACTGCACATACATAGTATCCTCCATGCAACATAGCAAGCAATAAGGACAGACAAGTCATCCATCTGATCCTTCTCACCACTACAGCTCCCCATACAATACATGAAGTAATCACACAAAACAAAGAGAGGTATTTCATCAACTTACAGAAGAGTGAAGTCTGAATTACTTTGATTAAAATTTATAGTGTTTGTCTGCTAATGGAAAACTTGCATCTGAAATAAACCCTTATACTGTAAAGAATTCCACAGCTATGGAAAAATAATTAAAGCAAGTAGTTCCATGAGCACTGCTACTAATGAAGCTTATTTTTGTCAGATTTGTGCTTCACAGTTGATCAAGACTTCTGACAGGGTATTTTACAGTCCCTGCTCCAACTGGCCACCTACTTTTGTAAAATAGAAGTACTCTATCAGTTTTGAGAAGTCTGCCTTTCTGTTGACGGCTGAAAACAATCACTGAGCAAAAAAATTACATAGAGAAAGACACTTCCAGATCCCAACACAGAAACATAACAGCTAGGGGAAGACACCACCTTGTAACAAAGCTGCACAAAAGACACTTGCTGGCAGGAAGGGTTATGTGCTGTCCACACTTCTAACCCCCTAATACCAACGAATGGGGGTTTACTCCTCATACAGGAATGAACAACTGAACAGGACTCAGATGTTTTCTTTGCCAGACCACATGGACCACGTCTCACAAGCCTCTCTGCTGAACTTCCTACCACCATCCACCACCTCATGCTCAACACACTCACATTTAGCAGCACTGCAATGCCCAGCCCTTCCCACTACTCACTGCTCTCTAATCCTCTGGACCTTGTAGTACTACTGTACATCCCAAACCTGCAACAATGCTGCACCCATACTGTCATTTCCACTACTGTATGTCAAATATACCATCACTCCTTCATGTAAGACGATAAAGGTGTAGCAGAGCCAAATAACTGAGCATTTGAGGAGTAACAGAGCATTTCACAGAATCACAGAATATCCCAAGTTGGAAGGGACCCATAAGGATCATTGAGTCCAAATCCTGGCTCCACACAGGACCACCCCAACCAGAGCAGATGACCGAAAGCACTGTTCTTGAACTCAGCCAAGCTCGGTGCTGTGACCACTTCCCTGGGGAGCCTATTCCAGCACCCGACCACCCTCTCAGTGAAGAACCTTCTCCTGACCTCCAACCTAAATCTCCCCTGTCGCAGCTTCATGCCATTCCCTCGGGTTCTGTTGCTGGTCACCAGAGGGAGGAGATCAGCGCCTGCCCCTTTGCTTCCCCTCATGAGGAAGCTGTAGGCCACCATGAGGTGTGCCCTCAGTCTCCTCTTCTCCAAGCTAAACAAACTAAGGAACTTCAGCCTCTACTCATACGTCTTCCCCTCTAGATCCTTCACCATCTTTGTTGTCTATGATTTGATAAAATATAGACAGGTACATATGACTGGATGGTGGGCAAAGAGAGTCACACTTGGACTGCACAGGCACTTGGAGAGAATCTGCGCTCTGAGAACAGCTCAACAGATTGGGTCTCAATTCAGATCCAATTCACGATCAGGTAATCAGAATATTTCCCTTGGAACCAAAACCAAGCGTTTGTTATTTTAAAGTAATTTTGTTCCTATTTACCTGAAATTTTCCATAACATCTTGTTTCTCAGCCTCGCCAGCATTCATCAACATGTTTCTCAAACCAAGTAAGGTGCTGTAAAAAGACTGCCTTTGTTATTTTCAAATTTTTCTGTATAAATAAAAGGAGAAACCACTAAAAGTGCTTCTAATAGCTCTACTTTTAGGTCAAAAATGGCTGTGGAAATATCTTTCATTAAATAACAGTAGCCACCATTACTGACTATGCACAGCACACAAAAGGAAGAACTTCAGTAATATACTACTTGTGGAAGTTATCATTTCAGAACTACAATTCGGTTCCCTAATTTATACTTGTCATGTAACCCATAATATATGAACACAGGCATTAACCAGTCTTCACAGAAGCTTGCTGAATTAAAGAAATCTTAACTCAGTTTTACTGGTATGAAGTAAAAATATTTTGTGCATTGGCTACCAAGTGGATGGCAGTGCTTTCGCAGTGTTGTGAGATTGACTCTTTCATCAGAATATTGTCAAACCTTCCAAGACCAAAACAACTGGACATCTTCAGCAAAGAAGAAAACATCACCTAAGAGAAGAGCACAGAGCCTGGCAGAATGACTAGTTGGAAGAGTCAATGAGAAACCATTTCTCACAACAAAAAAATAGTGAGCAGTTCACTACAGGGTAGCTCTGTAACAGTTGAAATGTTTTTTCTTCACAGAGTATACTTGAGTTATGGCATCACTGCAGCAAGTCATTGGACACATAAAAGGCACACATGGGCTCAAAAAAGAACTAAATTCTTGAAAGACAGACCCACTGCTGGCTATTTAAAATACAAATGCTTGAGTGCAACTTTTAGCTACAGAGGTCCCTAAACCACTAATTAGGGGACCTAACCATGGGAAAGTATCACTATATATACTCCATGCATTTCTTAACATTTTTCTCCCCAAGCATCTTTACTTGCTGCCTTTGGAGAACATATGGAAATAAATGGACACGTCGCCTGACCAGAACATGGCTGCTCCTCTGTTCTCATGAAATACTGGAAGACATGCCAAATACCAGATGAAGGCAGACAAACCAACAGGCACAAAATGTACGCAGACATTAGACTCTTACTCCCCTCCCAGTTCACAAACAGCGTTAATCACCATTTCTGCAAACAGCATGATATAATGTCAGACATAACACATTTGGACAGAGTAATGTATAATTACTGCGGGAAACAAAAATTACAAGTAAGAAGAATTATTTTACCTCTCTCATGTGTGTGATTTCATTCGCTACTGGGAAACAAGCCATGATCCATGGCCAGTTCCCAAGCACGAAAACAAATTAGGTACAACCATATTTAAAAGCCAAGGCTGTAATCTACAAAGAGGTTAAATATTGGTCCACTGTTAAAAGGCTTTTCTAATTCAGTGGAAATCAACACAGGTCAGGTGGAGTCTGTATCTGAGGAATGCCCCAGTATAGCACAGATTCTGTCCAGTATAAGGAGTGACAATTCATTTAGGCCAAGACTTCCGTTTCCTTCATGTCTTAAATGTTACTTTTCTTTTGGTTAACCATTAAATTTTCATCAAGATCTATAGTCCATTCAGATTTACCTGGAAGTCTGTAAAGTGGCCAATCAAATACAGCTACACAGGGTTCATCTGGGGGGGTTTGGTTGGTTGGTGTTTTGGTGTTATGGTACTTACTGCATAAGTGATAATACAAGAACAATTAGGAACAGAGGATCTTTTCACAACTTCTAAAAAATGAGGGTGATATTAAATCTGGCATCCCTTCTATAGGGAAAACAACACACCAACCAAGATTTAATTTTGTCATGACCTATTTGTCATGAAATAGGATTTCGTTCTTTTGGACAGAATTTGCTGCCAAACTCTATTCACTGCTATGCTCAATAGCCATCAGGAATGACAATACTTTAGCCTGGAAAACTAGCATGACTCGTATGCCCGTAGCAACTGAGATTCCCAGATCCCCAGCTGGGTGACATATGAGAACCTGTTCCTTCTCAAACCAAACCGAAACCGTACAGATTGGCCCAAATGGCTGAGAATGCCTCTGTCTTCTGATTATTACTACCTTCGTCTTGGTTCTGGTCACAAGCAAGTCCACTGAAAAAATATACCACCTTACTGCTCTTTGACATAAAATTATCGACATGAATTCTCATTCCGGTGGAGCTACATCTTGTTTCAAAAGCCAGACAGTTTCCCTTAACTCAGGTTGTTCCTATACTAGTAAAACTATAGAAGAGACTTCTGAAGATCCAAGCCCTGCTGTGAGACACAAGCAAGTATAACTAAATCCTCCTTGAGACATTTTTGTCTCTAACCTGCTTCCGGAAACCTCTGATCTCAGAAACTGTTCCACAATATCTATAATCATCTGTTTCAGAGCCTAACTATGCACACAAACAAGTTATTTAGAATATGTTGAGGACTAAATCACACAATAGATGCAGAGTATTAGGCAGCTGCCACAGAAACTTGCATACCTAACAATTAATTTTCTTCTATCCATCCCAAGTCATATTACTTTTTCTTCTGCCCTCCTCTAATGGAAGACACTATCTACCACAACCCTTGTTCTGTTTTCTTTTCTATGAGACAAAACAAAGTTACTTCCTTCCAAATTTTCTTACACATCATACTATTGAAGGACTCTTACAGCTGCTGTATGCAGTGCTCTATCTCAGACCTGGTAAGTGCTAAGCAGAGAAAAACAGCTATGTCCCCATACATGTGACATTCCTTGTTCATACACGTCAGATGATATTTGTCCTTCGGTTATACACCCCAGGTTTTTATTGGCTAGACTACTTTAGCTTTTTATTCCTCTTTCAACACTTAGCAAAACACAGCAAGTAGTGCTCACCTTTTGGAATTTCAACTCATTTTGTCGGGGCTGTCTCTCCAAATTGTCAAAACTGCTTTTCAACCAACCATTTTCTACATGGGAAACCCTTTAATTTTTCCAGTGGAAAAATAGGACCCTGTGCAGTGAATTTAGGCCAGCTGAAAAAAGGCTTGATTTTGTTAGTTACCCGTCATGACTTCTTATAAGCAACCAGTGGATTCACAGAGTATACAGACCACAGCTTGAAAGTAATTTACTGTCATCACTCTAAACTTTCTTGAATTTCAACATGTCAATGCAATATCCCAGCTTGCTGCTGTCCACCAATACATCCTCTGTATTCTACTAGCCAAGTGCCAATAAAAATAAAGAACAAAACCAAATAGAAGATTCAGTGAGCCATTAATGACACTTGAAGACCTTTACTCAACCGCTTGTGTATTCACTTTACAATGATTTCATGTAGAGTTCCCGAGCCATTTTCTATGAATCAGGTGGGAGATACAGTCAAGAATACCACAAGTAGTCACTACATGAAAAAATAATGAAGTCAAGATACTTCATCCATCTACCACTCATCTTTTATCTAGTAGCCTAGCTATATTGCCAAGGAAGGAAAATAAAATTGTCTGACACAGTTTGATCTTAATAAATTTGGTAAGTGACTAGTATAGATTTATCATCTCAGAGGTGCTTATAATACAACTGTTTAATAACTTGTGAAAAAAATGTGTGGAGATTAAGACTTCATCTACCAGCTTATCATTCCTATCCCTTTAAGGTTTTATTGACTGACTTATCCCTTCATTTTCCCCAGCACCTTTACAAAAATAAATATATTTAAAGAAAGAAAGAAGTATGGAGTGCAGTTTTACATTTGCTCCGCCACAGTCCTCTAAGAATCACCTCCTGTCCTCCTAAAGACTCTGAAGAGTCCCTGACAAAGAGAAGGATAATGCTGACCTGTCAGTTTAGCAACCTCCCAGTTCTTACCTGAGCACAGTAAGCTATTAAAATCAGTGAAAGAGCAAGGTAAGTTAATGAGCTTAAATACTATGCTGAGGTCTCTGGAGAGGACAGAGGAAAAATATGAGAAGTAGACTTTACAAAGGGTGACTCCTGAGCATCTAGATTAAAAAAATGCACTAGTTTTCTGTCTAAGGGGATATCAATGGTTCAAATATTTAAAAAAAAAAAAAAGTAGGAAAAAACAGCCTAAGCCACTAACCTTATTGCGCAGCTTCAAAAGCCTGTTCAGGAGCAGTAAAACAGAATGGCACAACAGACGTTTAACAATAAATTTCTGAACAATTTAGTAAACCCCTTTGGCCAGATTTGTGAAGTGGTGGGCCAGCTCCAGTATTGCCTTCAGCTGCACTGCTGGGAAAGCACAGGAGGCCATTGCAGTGTCTCCATCATGCCAGTCTGACGCATTTCCTATTGCTATAGCAGAAGGCTATTGTGCCAGCACTGCCTCCTTCCTGCCAAGTTTTCCCAAAACATGAGTGCCTAAAAAGCCTGTATTTAAGAAATTCTCCATGAGACTGACAGGCAGCTCACCCTGTCAGGGACAGGAGAGACACAAATAATTCTGACAGCCTGTCAGGACACAGGGAACTCACCAGGGATAGCAAGAAGGCAATCTTCTTTTCTGTACCTGACTTAAAGTAAATGGAAATGTCAGGTTACCTAGAAGGTAGGTTTAATGCTGGATTCAGCACATGACGACCACCTTACTCCACTAGTAGGTGTTGTTATGTAATTATCAGCTAAAGCAGCCTGCTAGTACTGCCAGAAATAACCCTATCATATCCGCACTAATTTAAATATTGGTCACACTAACCTATCTAGCCTTCAAGGCACCTCAAAAGGTGCTTCTCTCTTTTGTTTTTTTTAGAGAAGGAAAACCAAAAGGAAGCGACAGGCATCAAAAACTATTTCCTGGTTTACTCAACCCACATAATTTCTAGCATTTATGCACTCTGGTTCCATTCTTCACCACTGCTAGCTGCCACTACAGACGCTGAGTTAGGTTACCACACGCATTGCAGTTTCAAACCTACCTGTCGCCCAGAAAGTATAATAGTAGAGTCACTCCCATTACCAGCGATACCAAGTAATGTATCGTTCCCTCCTTGCTAGAGCAATGTAGCCAAGTTTGAAAAACTTCATGGAGTTAACATTTGGGCTGTGTGTTCTGAGCTCTACGCTCATTATTGTTCATTGCCTGAGAATAAGATAACTGCGGGTTTGAGAACAGGAGGACCATCCTTGAAGCTTTCCAATGTAATTAATTAGAATGAGAGATGCTTAGATAAGATGTAGCAAAGGCATCTTGAACAGAGGAACACTTGTTAACACTGAGATATACATCCTTGAAAGCCAAAAGTCAGCAGAAATTCCTCTAATTGGTATCCTTAGCATGAACTGTCTCATTATAATATGAAAGCCACACCTCCAGGGCTAAAAACTCCCCCTCCTCAGATAAAGACCCCTACTCATTGAATATGTGTAGTGAATTTAGGAGATACTGTGTTTTTAAATTGAAGGAACCGAAGAGTTGACCAATCCTAGTTTAGAAAGTATGAATATGTACAGGTTATTCTGAAGAATGTATAAATATGCATAAGTTGGTCTAATAAATGTAAGCTAACTTTAACTCTGAGTATGCACAGTAAGAGGAGTGATACCCCGTGCATCCAGCGCTGCAATAAAGAATGCCTGCTTTCTAAAACTCCAGAATGAGTCTTAGAGAGCTCTTCTCCCAGTTTTTACGGCAACATCAGTATCCATTCATTAGTAAAATATCCATATTTATTCTTTTACCTTGATCACCTTCGGGGTCCATGATATTATTTGTGCAGAGTTACTGCACAATTTCAGTTTGCTGTGTTCAATGCATATATGGTACTGGAGCAAGTACAGCGCCTGTGCATACTTTCTGTATGCTGGCAACATAGTGATGTATTTCATCAGACAGTAGAGCACTAGACCAGTTAAGAGACTTACCCAAAACCCAATTAGAACTGAACTGAATACCAACATACTAGAGAGAACCACAATAACATACATCTGCGAAGGACTGTATCAGCACGTCTTATTCTTTACTCATGATAAATGTCCATGTTTCATTAATAAAATTCAGAAATTGAATTTTTTTTTGCCAGCAGTTAACTATTTATACCTTATCGTATCAACCATGCCATTATCATGACATCTCAAGAGTCATTGAGAAACACAGCTGGCAAAGATTCTTGATCCACATTGGCAAACATCAATGTAGGTAAGCAGGAATCCTTCCACTGGGATTTGGATCAAAATTTTACTGAACAGGATCAATACCTATACTGGACTTCAAAAACAGTGCACCAAACTGAACAAATTCTTTTTGATGTATAGACATATATATGCAGAAAGAAATCTCTTTTCACAGAGCATGGCAGTTGAAGGAATTAGATTAGACACTCTCGTACTAGTTTAAGAAAAAGAGAGACATACTGGCTGACTCTGACCAATCCTTTGGGAGTGATCTGTTTCCACCATGTGTCCAGGTGTGTCAGTGCCATACACACACATCACACTGCCTTGTTCAGTTCCTTCTACTCTTCTGTACAGAACTAAAGGTAACACAGGGATGAGCTGTAACACATGTGTCAAAACCATAGCATGAGTAAAGACAAGCCAAATATTTAATTAAATGAATAGCTCTCTTTCTAGTAATTTAAAAATATGAACTTACTATTCACATAACAGCAAAACATCCTGGAAAAGAAAAATGGTGCCTTGACCCACACCTCCATTCCATGTTTTCCCCTTCAACAATATATAGCTGTTCATTATGTATTTGTTTGTACAGGACTTAAATAAACATTATGTTTAAACAGATCCTTCAGTCTAGAACGATGGTTTATAGTCCCCAGTTTAAACAATTACAGGCATGCATACTTGACTAATGGATTGCCTTAGCAGACCTTAACAATCCACAAACTTGCAGAGGAAACACCATAGAAGCAGAAATGCCAGTGTTTGAACTAAACCGGCAAACTGAAAAGTAAGCATCAGCATCTAGTCTCATAACAGAGATTCCAACGAATTCAGTAGTACTTTCCCCCATAGATGTTCCAAAACCAGTGCTAATTCCTTCTTTTTTTACTGCTAGGATGATTTAGTTCAAGACAAAAACCACATTTATGTGAGCTGAATAGAGATGAATGTTTTTAGTAAGATTTTTGTCAGACTAAGCCTGTTTTCAGATACATAAAATAATTTTATTACCCCAATTAACACACATTTATGCTGCACATGAAGTAAAGTCATGTCATTCAAAAACACGGCATTAGAAACATGTTAATTAGTCAATTCATGTCATTAGAAAACAAAACATGTATTTCTGAATTATATGCCTTCCCCTTCTAAACTGTCAATAAATTCAGCCTCCTTTATAATTTTTTTCAGCATCCCAAGTTTTAGGTCGTCTATGTGAGTACTCTGGAATAGCACCAGAACTTGTTTTAGCTAAGGCAAAGGAAACTACATACATACATACACAGTGGATATGTTATCTCCTTACAATAATAAACCAAAAGCTGATAGCTCCCCTTCAGAAAAAAAACAACTATCTGTCTTGAAAAAGAAGAAAGGAATATACTTTTGATGATTTCACAACACAGCCTGGCACCATATGTTTCATTTATGTTTGGTTTTTTTCCTATTCTTGTTTTTCTTCCCTCTTGAAGGACCGGAGCAAGCTCTATTATGCATGGATTTGGAAAGTACAAGTCAGCCAAAAGTCGCAGATCTCTCTGGATAGACATGTCCATCTGTCATTTCACAGCAGGAGAACAATAGCAGCTTCAACATAGACACAACAAGCTCACACAATCCTTACACAGACAGACAGAAAATCTGCCTTAGCTGACAGATAGCTGCCTTTGAAACTCCAGACAGATGTTCCTGTGTAACACCAGGATCAATTGCTGCTTTCTTGTTTCTGTATTTTCAAATTCCTCATTTGTTCATAGCAACTAAAATACAGTCAGTTCACTGCTTGCAATCTCTACAGAGCTTTGGGAAAATCAGATTTCAGAAGGAACAGAACTCAAGACATTGAAGCACAGAATACACTATTCTGTAATCTGCAATTTTTCTGCTCTTGGGGCCTATTTTAGAAGTAGGTAATCCATAAAGCTTTACAAAGACTGTGCTTGTATTCATATAACAATTTTCTAGACCTAAACTCATCAGCCTCTGATGATCTCCATAAACCTGTTTAACAGACAGCATAATGCATTGCTTCTCTACTGTTGAAAAAAAAAGAGCTTTGATTTTTTAAATTATTTATTCCTTATTTGTAGAGCTTGAAAACCAAAGTTCTAGACAGAAAAAGAGTTATCTGCAAAACACCGTAAGTTAATCTTTAAGTGGCTATGTAGAAAAATTGGCAAATCACTGGTTGCCGTTCAAGTAAAAAAAGAAAAGTTACTCGTAATACTCAACCAATTTGCATGTCTAAAAATAACCTCATCAGGCCCATTCCCTAAACTTTTCTTTCAGTAGTATATGTTTGGGGTTTTTTTCTTACAATCAGTCTCATTGGGTTTTGATTACAGCAAATTCACAATACTGGCTCCTTCACAGTTCCCACACTTTCCAGAAGTAAACAAATGGCTCCCTTTAAATAATAGGATAGTGCCGGTGTCCTGTGCCCTGCTGTAGTTTGCCTTATTGAGAATAAGCTTCTAAAACAAGTTTGACTGCTAGGAACTGAAAACGTGCACCTTGAAGTACCTTCAGAAATCAATGCTGGTATTTAAAACTAAGCAAACCCCAAGTTAAGCAAAAGAAACTCAACCATGACATAACTCTACAACATGAAGGCTGACGCATTACCCTGTAAAAGTGTTCAAGAACACTATCATCTACATTTCCTCTTTTCAAGGACCGCAGAGACAGAGAGTGGTGATGGCTTCAAAAAGGTCAAAAAAAAAAAAAAAAGAAAAAAGAGAGAGAGAAAAAGAAGCAGTGTGGGAAGGAGCAAGAAAAAAAATACTCAAAAAATTATGACTGAATGGAAGTATATGCATATTACTGATAGAAAGGATGCTTTATACAACCTTTGAATTCCAAGACACCACTTCAAAAATTTATCTGTGCCTCTTAAATATTTCTGGAAGTTTTCCAGCACTGGATGTAAAGTTCTCCTTATCAAAATCATTCCCCTTTCTGACACCAGACTCATTTTCTTTTGAAAAAATCCCGCAAAGATGTAGTTCAATCCCCCCTAACTAGAAAAGGCAATTAATCATGTATCAGCTTCTTAGTCCCTTAAAGTTTGCTGAGTAGGAACAGTATATAAAACTTGAATATCTCAGCTCCCAAGACAGAGTACGTATGTCAGAGCAAGGTAAAAAAAAGGCAAGAAAAACTCTTTTGAAAGGGCTCTGTTTTAGTTTGCATTTGGATGGCAGGGGTTGTTTGCTTCCCCATCTGTGTTGAAGCCTGGAATAGCCTGAAGTCAAAGGATAGCACAGATTGAGTAGGAGTAAGAGCGCAGCTGGAAAAGTCTAAAGGTAACCTCGAATTCAACTCCTCACCCTTAGGCAACGGAACAAGAGTTAAACCTGCCACAACAGAAAATCAAATTTGACATACCTGCTTTTCCCTTGTATCTAAATCTGTTAGTATGGCTGGTCACTCTCCTTGTACATCACTGCTTTTTGTGAAGCCATATCATACTACATAAGCCCTATATTTTCCAACAAGAGGTACTTTTCCTACACAGTAATTTTTCTGAGCATACTTCCATTAATTTCTCATTCTACAAAACAAGCTATGTTCTACCTAATAACAAATTCAAATTCTAAAAGGTCAATTTCCACTTTTTAGCAAATTAACTAAGCCAACTCAGTTGATGCAAACTTACAATTCAAAGAAAATATATTTTCAGGTAAACATTACAATTTTACATTTTTTCCTTACATCAAGGTCTCCAGATCCATTAGAATGGGACCACTGCCTCCAGCAAGCAGAGCAGAGAAACAGTTTTCCAGTGTGGACATACAGCATGCTGTAAACTAGCATCTCCCTCCTTCATCTGCCTTTTTTCCCCTCCACTTTTCTACTCCTCTTGTGCTCTCTCAGAAATTAGATATACTGGTAACATCTGCAACAAATAAGTACCAAGACTGAAACAGAGAAGGGCACAACACTGAACTAGCACTTGACAGACAACTAGATCCTTACTCAAGCTGTAAAACTGTTCAGGGCAGAAAGTTCCTAAAGCACACAATATTAAAATGACGGAGGAATAATTTTCAAATGAATACAAGAGAGTGAATGGCCATGAACGTTACAAGGAATGGTTTAATGATTTAGAAACATTTACTTTTCCTAGGAAAGTTCTCAAATTCAAATAAAATCTCCCAGTGGAGATGCAGTAGATCTCAAGATAGAGCAAGACATTTTAATATAGTGTTGGGAGAAATGAAGTCACAATCTATAAACTGCAGGGCTGGAATAAAATTTGTACCTTAAGGAACCATTTAATGCTGGGACCCTTGCAAAGAATCCTTTTCTTGCATGTGTTAATATCATCAGTATAATACCATCACACTTTTGCCCAAAACGCTCATAAAAAGCCATTAAGATTATACTTCACATGTTTAACATGGTATTTAACCGCTGGACTTTACATAAACCAGTATGACACTTGTTGACGTCTTTCTGGAGCCTAGCTCAGCAATGTATCACATCATCCAAACACTCCTTTTAAATCCACATGAAACCAGATGGAAACCTGGAAACCTGCTACTCACCAGGAAACTCCCTCTGCCAAGGCGCATTTGCAAGGCCTCCATGCTTTGTTTAACAAACTGAAGAACAAGTTCTCCAGCCAGAAATTCATAAAAAGTCTCAGGGCTGCTCTCTCAGTCCTCTCTTTTGTTCCATTTTGGGTGACCACTGAAATGAGTAAAGTTTTAAAATCTTATCCAAATACAGTCATTTAAAAAAAAAAGGGGGGGCGGGGGGAACAACCCTACTAGCTCCCACTGTGTCCTCACACACTGGCTAGCAGAACAGGATTATCACTAGCAGTTTCCTGATGCAAACAGACTGATCAAAAACTCATGGTCAGGACTCATCATGTGCTATGTCCTTCTACCTGGCTGCGAGAGCCACTCTGCCCACCAGCACCATCACACAAGTGCCAGTTCATCTTTCTTCACGTAAACACAAGAAATGTGTGGACAATTCACAAAGCAACAGGAAACTTTGATTCCACTGGCTGAAGGGAATCGCTTTGCAGGCCAGGAATAACTAGCTTTCATAACAAGTATGGACGTACTCACCAGCACATGCCTGCTAATAGAGAAGGCAGGAGCAGTACAACACTTCAGTGAGTAGCAGGTAAATGAAGCAGATCCTGGAATGCCCTTCACCTGAACTGAATCAGGAAGATTCCTTCAAACAGAAGTTGTTTTCTACAGCCAACAACAGATGCAGAAGCGGACGATCCTCACAGCAGATGAGGATGTGGAAGGGAGACATCCATAGTCACCAGACAAGTAATTCAACCACTACGTCTCTGCAAGACAGCAAATATTTTGATAGGTCTCAGGAGGAGCTAGGCTTTGTTTCTGTGATATCACTTAGTCCTCACTGCTGACAACTGCGTCTTCCATCAGTGTTTTTCTAGGGCATAGCCTCGTACCTGGAAACACTCAGCGCAGCCAGTGCCACGTCTCCCAGTCACTCCTCAATCCAGAGGGCTACATACAGGGGCCACAGCACCACAGCTCTTTGTTGCATAAAGCACTACTTCGATTTCCAGGAACAGATCAGCTTATTTTCCTCTTTCCAAAACTAACATTACTGCTACTGTAATCCTGGAAGAAGAGATGCCCAGGGGAGAATAAAATGGTAACGACAGAAATTGTGAAAACAAAATGGCTTCCTTCCATCTGTGAAACATAACCACTGGGGAGGGTAAAGAGGGAATGCTTTGAAGAGGAATCTCTGCATTAAGAATTTATTTAGATGTGTCAGACAGACAGTGTCCTGCTGTGCTTGTCCCCAATTATCTGTAAGTAGAAATAAGATGGGGAGCAGATTGCAAAGCTTTGATCTGAAGCAGATCGAGGCTGGTTTCATGGTATCAGTCATGTCACGGCCTTTACAGGCAGCCAAGGTTAAGATCTGTTCCTAAAACTCTCATACATCTTATAGTCTCCTATATCCACTGACCTCCTTTGATCAAAATGAGTAGCCCCTTTTGCACCAAAAAGGAAAGCATCTGGTAGAAGAGGCAGTCCTATATGTAACCCCAAGGCTGTGGTTGCTGGTTTCAGGAGCAGGCGAACCAGTCGGAAGGTTTCTTGCCACCCGCAGAGGAACAAGATGAAACCCTTCCCCCTCCTGCTCTCCCTTCCTGCTGCCCTATGCCTGGCCACTTACTCCCATCCCCTTCCACCAACATGCAAAAAAACGTCCTAACAAGGCACTACATTTAAAAGCCAGGTATTTTTTCTCTTGAGCTAGTTTGGGAGAGGGGGAGAGCAGGGCTGGTCAGGAACAGAGCTTTCGCCCAGTTCTGGGGAATCTAGACACCGGGCCGCTCTCTAGATTGCCCTCTTCAGGTACCACTGGAAAAGGTTGCTTCATCTATGGGATTTTAAAACCTCTCTAATTTGCCCCATCTGTACTGTTTTCTCTTGTATCACTTAACAGGAGTGAGACTCACACAATTTTTTTGTTCTTTTTTTCTGATGATTCCAGACCTCTATGCTTTCTATTAGGACTGCAGTAGTGAACAAATACTCGTCCTTGGTAACTGCTCATGCTGAGGCTTTCTGCAGTCATGGCCGAAGATAACAGGAGAGGCCTACCTAAAAATGTGATTAGCTTGCTTGTTTGTTTTAACTGACTGAAAGGGTACAACAGTTTAACACAAACAAACCCAATTTCTCACTGAGTGACACAAACACAGTTAAGATTGTAGCACGCTATTTAATTAAAAGAAATAATCTGTAAATTTAGTAACCAGGGCATCCGAGCATTATGTGTCCAAAGTATTTTCATACAGTCGTATTCACAGTATTTTGTGCAGTAACCAACAAATGGATGTAGTTTACAAATGTGTGCATAATTACCCCTTTTCAGGACAAATGCACATTTCACAGTTTAGTTAGAAAAAACTTCCATGGAATATTTTATATAGTGCCTGGCACTCACCTTTGTTTGTTTGAGAAAAATAGGTTTCAAGGATAGAATAATAACTGCTAATGACTTACTGACCTAGCTTTTTTAGGATACTTAATGTCACAACAAAACACAAACCTGCATCTTCCGCTTCCACTATGCAAGCATCCAGGATCTCCTGGAACACCACACATTTAAAACAACAGTTTAAAATTACAAGCTTAATTAAAGAACAGGAATTTAAGTGGCCTAAACTTATTTACCAGTTAACAAACTAATTTATTTGACCATATCTGAACATGTATCTGATCACTTGAAGTATGCCTCAAGTGATAAAGCACTTCTGTTGTGGAATTTTCAAATCTAGAGAGACAAGACTTTAAACATTGGCCCATTACCACTGTTTTGAACTTCAGCAGGACCTCTTCAATGGTCAAGTGACCGAAAAGCAAACAAAAAGTTATTTGCCTCATACCATCTGAATACTCCTAGTTAAAGGAGAGTGCCAAAATGATGTCAGGGTAAACTTGATACAGAAGCTTCATTACTGCAAGGGTGGATACCCTCTGAAGCTAAATTCTCTCCTCATAATAAACATCAACAACTGGCCTTTATGGAAAACAGAACTTTATCCCTGAAAGCGATAATAAAGTAAATTGCGATACCAGGGGAACCTCCTATCCCAATGTAGATAAAGAAATAATCTTTTCAGGTAAGATTTCATTTGCATCCTCCTTTGCAGGCAAGAGAACTGACAAGCTCCTCTCTTAAGAGGATGGCGATTTTACACAAAAAAACCCCAACCCTTATATAAAGGATTTCCAAACTATCAAGAACAGCACCTAGCCATCACAAATTTACCAGAAGTTGGTAATATAAATACAACAGTTCTTGTAACTGAAGAGATAAGGACTTAAAAAGATTTCTGTAATTCTGAGAGTACCAGAAATATATGAAGTCACAGTGCACAGAAAAACAGGCATATTAACAGAAACAGTGTAAGTAGGGTAACAGCATTCAGCCCAGCAACGCACAGAAGGCATTTTTCAGTTATGTTCCTTGGAGATGATCAATATGCCACATCAAAGAGAAAAAACCCTCAAGAAAAGGCCTTTATGCCTTTAGCAGAGTCCCACTTCTTCACTCCTATCCAGTCACAGGGAAACTTACCTTCCCAGAAAACCGTTTCTCTTTTTCTTTCTTGCATACAACCAGTCTCCTTAAAAAAACAAAAAAAAAAAAAAAAAAAGAGGAGAAAAAAAAGCTACTTCTTTTTCTGATCAGATGTCAAATTAACTTGATCTTTTTCTCTTCTAGCTCTCCTCGTCAAACTCCTATTACAGACAGGTGCTGCAGAGAAAATCTCATCAGGACCATATTTTTAATTCTCACATGGCCATTGTACTACTTACTACAAAATACAGTGAAGCTCAGGTCTTACTAAAAGCAGGATAAATGGATAAATCCAAAACAGCCTCCAAGATATTCCAGTTTTTAAATCCATCCACAAAAGAGCTGGTTTTAAATCAAAGTAATTAACTTCCAATACACACATATTTCTGTATGTCTGTCATCTGCATCTCTTGCAAGCAAACCTTCATGGACCTTTAATTACCTGCATCAGTACCTTAAAATATTTCCAACATTTTAAAAAAAGAAAACCACACCAAAACACACACAAAAAAAAAAAAACCCCAAAACCCCACAACACTTCCACAGCAACAACATGAAACAAAATTAGATCCCACTATAGTTCAGAAAAAGTCCTCTTAAATCCAAGAGCTCAGCCAATAAACATTAGCCCCTCACATCAAGTATAGCCTGTCCCTGATCAAGCTCTAACAATCCCCACCCCACTCTAGAGGTTCAGATAAAATCTGTTGCTTCTCAATTGGCAAAATATTTAGCCAGCCTGAACAATCACTTAAAGGGAAGTTAACCCCTTGGTTCCATGAGTTTAAACATTAACATTTTCAGTCTGCAGAAAGTATAAGCCAGTTAGCCTTAGAAAACTATTTGTAGCCCATTTCCTTTGATGTGGAAATACCTACAATAGCCACTAGAAAATGGCAACATTTACACATCAAGTAACTTTTTTAAAGCTTTAATTATAAGTAGGAACTTGGTGGTCTGAATGCTGTTTCTGATTCTTTATGATCTGAGAAACTAATTTAAACCAATTTTCTCACTTAAAGTCTTTACAAACTTACCTAACAAAAAAACCCACCAAAACAAACTCTGAAAACCTGGTGAAACATTTGACATCAACTGCTGGATAAATCTCATCATCTCAACTAGCAGAGAGCAGAGTCTTTTCTTGTATTTCTTCAGGAGAGGAATACTAATTTTAGAAAACAACACTTTCTCTTTTTAAATCAATTTCTGACAATCTCTTAGGAAAAACTAACATTTATTAGCACAGTTCCAAGCAAAAGTTGTTGAGCAAGCACCAAAAGCAAAAGACACTAGAGAACAGATGGATTTTACCTTTAATCCTACCAATTTTTAACGAAGCCAAGATTATTTCCCTTTCATCTATGATAAAACGTAGCCAGGGATATTGAAAAACGCATCTTTCACCCACTTTTAATGGAGTCATTGGTTTTCAATTCCTTGGAAAAAATCAAGCCCTGAATATGAGGACTCTCTCACAGTGATAAAGAATGCATTACATACTTCCAAAATATACCAGCAAATACCACATAATTCCCTTTTTCTGGTGACACTGCGAGCAGAATTTTCAAACAAAGCTGGTGATTACTTGTGTAAAGTTAGCATCTAAGTTGCGTATGCTGGCACGTAAAGTAAGAACTGGGAGGAAGTTAGCTTCTGAAATACAAGTCTAACGAGACAACAGGGCAGCAGCCAGCCCGCCCGCCCATCTGTCTCACAGTGCTGACAGATCAGCAGTCAGCTCTTTGTTAGTCTGGAGAGCTGCTTTCACTGGTGCCGAAACAAGGATGCTCTTCACACACAGAACTGTTCCAGAAGCCCAACACTTGCCTTCATCACCAGTTGCAGATAACAACCCAAAATTCTGATTAAATCGTGAGATCCATGTGATGCTTTACACTGCCCAGACTCTTTGGACATTTTATATTGTTCATATGTGTAAGAAGTCATCTAAAACCCATCATGCTCCTAAGCACAGGGACCAGATATGATTAACTCCCCACTCCCCACTGCAGGCACCAGCTGAAAAGATGCACAGAATCAGATTCCCTCAACCATTTTCTCCTTTCTTCTGGCTCTTTTATTCTCAACATGGGTGCGTCAACTCCTCCAACTCCTCTCTCTTGGACAACTCTGTATCGTGGTGCTGAAGTCACAGCACTCAAGAGGTGCTGACCGCACCTGGATTCCCCAGACTGCAGAGAGATGTAAAGTCATCCATTTTCAGTGCAAGCACCCCAACTAGGCAGGAAAAGGGAGGTGATCGCACTACCTCTTTAACCAATATGCTGTGGGACTACACAGTAGGGCACAGATCCTTCACCTACATGGCCTCAGGAAAGGATCACACGTTGGTAGAGATGATCAGCACCCATCAGCCAGGTACCTGCACTCCAAAGGTAAGCAGGAGATGAGCAACACTCTCCACGGGATGATTCTGCAAATCTCACTGTTCTTAGAGATCTCCAGTTCTCTCTCCTGACTCTCTACAAACATTGCAGGCTCTAAGCTCAGGTAACATGAATCAGGTGCCAAATCTTCTGGCTCTACATGGGATTTATAAATGGAGTTGCTTTGAAATTGTACCCAGTATTTTTATGACTTAATATACTGGTATATCCATTTCTGGCAGAATTTTAAAGCAAGCCATTCTGAAAACAAATTTATGGAAGAAAAATGAGTCAAGGGAGAGAAAGATTCAGTTTCCTTTTACAGGCATGACTCATTTTAATTATCATCCTGTAGGAGGATCAGTTAATTGCTAGAAACCACTGATTATTGACTCCTTTTCTTATTAGGTAAAAGTCATTGCACACTCAGACTGAAAAATTGTAACATGAACAGAAAACAGACCTTGCTTGACATTTCCAGCATTTTGACTGTATTTTGTATTTTTATTTTCAAACTATTGTTTTTCCAAAATAATGCTAAGTCTACATTGCTCAGGCCTGCTTTTCATTTGCTTAACATCTGAAATTGGTTATATCAGGTAATAAAGCATTGTACTATCTATTTTTTAAGCTAAGTATCCAGCTGTGTTTGTAGAAGTTTATATTGAAATCAATACATTATGAAGCCTTTATTTTCACAGCACAATTCAGTACACAGGATTTTCTTCAAAACACTACATCAGATCAAAGTTTGTTTTTATTTTATACTATACTACAAGGGATCTCACACAAAGCTAATTTGGCAGGGAAGAAAGACAAGAACTTTAATTGCTTTTTGGGGTTGAGTGTTGGGTTGGGGGTTTTTTTGTCTGTTTTGGGGGGTTTTGTTGGGGTTCCTTTGTGTGAAACAGCAGAAGTGGTGTGGTTTAACCCCAGTCAGTAACTGAGCACCACACATCCACTCACTCACTCCTCCCCACCCATACTGGAAAGAAAAGACCTTAAAATCAGATAAAGTCCTGGTGATATAGAAGCGCTCAGCTAATGAGATCTTGCCAAAACCATCGCCTCTAATAAGACATACAATGGAATGACAATAAGTTCCAAAAAAGGATCTTTCCTTCTGGCCTGAAGGAGGAAGAAGTGTATTGGAGCTGCGAAGACACCTCTTTTTCAGAAACCAAATACACATGTTGGTGTTTCAGCCTGGAAATAAGACATGTCAAGTATAAATAAAGCAGTCCTCCAGCTGCCATGATTTATTATTGAAGAGTAATATATCTACAGAAATTATTTGGATTTACAGACGTTCTCAACTACATTCAGGTCTTCAAGAATGTATCATTTCATACAGCAGAAGTCTCCAAAAAAGCATTCAGGCTTGTAAGGGAAAAAACCTCTAGGCCACAGGTTGCTGCCAAGGTAAGCAGCAGTGGGGTCCATCTGGTCAGCTAAACATGGCAGTACTGCACTGATGTGGAAGTGACTGTGCTACAGGAGGGACTATCCCAAAACAAGCTCACCAGGGCAGAAGCACACCCAGAGATGCACTCATTATTCCAACTGACATGAAAGCAGTGCTGTGGCTCAGCCAATTTCAATCACTGCCCTTTTTTGTTGCTGCTGTTGTTCAAACTTTAAAGTACAACACTTTAAGGGACTTCAATGTTCATGATGCACAGATTAGCCCAGAATCTGTTATATGAAAGCCATGGTTTTGTCAGATGGCCTCTATGCCAACACACACAGCTGGAAATATAGCTAATCTTCAGACCAGCAAGTGAAACAGATTCATCCTGCATGGAGCTAGAAAGGAAGGACTGCTATGTAACTCAAGCCATATGACTTCCCTGAAATAATTCAGTGTTAAATTACAGTTTATTTTTCAAGAGAAAAAAAGTGTAATCTGGATTCTACAATTGCCCATAACTTTCTTACTGACACCCTAACCCTAAACCAAATAAATACACTATAGGGCATAGTTCTCAGTACACTATAGATTTCTCTGGCTCTTATCTGGTCACAAATAATCTTTGATTCATGGACATTACCAGGGCATTACAGTAGCAGTTGTACCAGTGCCAAATACATGATATAACCTCTACTCCTAGGCAAAGCACCTCATTTTTAATACCCAGGAATCGCACTAGTCCTCTCCAGACATAGTACATTGAGAGCTCATGTTGAGCTGATTATCTGCTGTGACCCTCTATTCAGAGTTACCACATTGCACACAGGACATGCCCGTGGGAAATACTCATGTTTCCTATCAGGATGACTTTGACATCAGAATTGCCATTAACCAGACTTGGCTTACCAACCTATCCGCATCACAATCTCTTTCTGTTATTTGTCATTCAACTAATTGCTGTATGTCATTGACAGGGAAAGAAGTGATTTTTCCACCACTGGTGATTTTCAAATTTGCACAGAATGCTTTTTTTTTTATGTTGCAGTTCAAACAAGAATGAATTCAGAAGTGTCCTAATGCCTCCATTGCCCAGGAAGTCAGGTTGCCTGACCACGGGGAGACTTTCAGTCCTTGAAAGCTCTGGTTCTGCAACTCTTCAGAGGTTGACAGGGATAATGTGATTTTTGTTTTATGTCACCAATAAAAATATCAGTGAAGAGCCAGCAGCTTATCTGCAAACCCAGCTAAACAACAACAACTCCATATTTACAGTCAATATCAGGCATCTGTCATTTAGGCAGGTCCTTTGATTTTGCTTTGTGTTCTACTTCATGAACACAAATGGGCGTTGAAAAGTTAAGTATTTGACCTAAGCCTATTACATCTTTATCCATCAACTGAACTTGTCACTTCATGTAAAAATGTTATCAAGTTAGTTATACTAGATAAATTTTCCACAAACCCATACCATTTAGTATTAGCTTTATACACTTATTCCAGTCTGTGAATTCAATCCCATCACAGACAGCACAATGTCCTACTCTAAAGCCTGGCTTTTCCAGCATTTCCATCCAGCCCACCCAGCACCTCTTCCTTGGAGGAGGCAGAGTGCAGGTTTCAGGTAGCATCCACTACTTGAAGAGCAAAATATTGCTGCCTGCCAGAAACTCATGCAGAAAGTCAGGTTGAAGCTGCTGGTGATGGGAGCCAGCCACTGTTTCTGGTGCACCACTGCCCACCACCATCAATCTACTCTTACGTCCTCAGGCAGCAAGAGCAATCCAACAGTTCAGGGCTGACAGCACAGTCCACCCGCCCATCTGTACAGCCAGATGTCTTCCTCACCTCTTCTCTCCAGCAGCTAATAACAAAACCCAGATCCAGCCCACAAGTCTGTGTTGTACAACATTAAGTCATCACATGTAATCTAATAAACTAGAGGCAAAACACTTATGTCATATTCTAGCCTCTGAAACTTCTCCAGAAGTAAAAAAATCCCAAACAAACAAAAAATAATGGAGGGGGGAGAGGTGGTGAGGATGGGGATGTAAATAGCATTAACAGAGCAGAGAATTCACTGCTCAACTATTCCAAATTTTCTGGATGCACTTTCTCTGGCCCTGGTGATTTTAAAGGATGCTGTTTAACAGCTGGCATAACTGGATTGGAATCTGTTTTGTTACAAATCCATGAAAAGAGATACAGTGTCTCCTCCACTACCTAATAAAATCCTTGCTGATTTTGCACTCTCATTTATAGTGATATCATTCTCATCAAGTAACGCACCAACTGTAATGCTGCAATTCAATTTGCTCCTCATAGAATAAACCCAATAGCCCTGAACACAGTGATCAGAACACTCACACCTACGGGGCAGAGTCTTGGCATCTATTAAAGAAGATTTGTAGCAGGTTCCTTTTCAGTGTCCAAAGATCGAAGTCACCTGTGAGGTGAAAAAGGAGGACCCTAAGTTCTAAGATACTGATTATTATCCCACCCTTATAAATTAAAACACAAAGGATTAGTGTGAAGAAAACCCAGTTATTTTTGTATATTTGGAACCTAGTACAGACATACTGTGTGCCCTAGAAATGAAGAGACATCTATGTGTAGAGCTTGGGTAGCACTGGGACACATTCTGAGTTGCCTGTCATGGTGGGCAAAGAGATACTCTGTGAATCTCTTAAAACTAGAAATCTACATCTGTAGACCAGACTTCGGGACCCAGAGGTCTTCTGGTAATTCTGTGCTCTCAAATAATTCACAAAGAAAGTACCTAGATGTTCCTAGATGTCCAGAGAAGGGCAACGAAACTGGTGAAGGGGCTGGAGCACAGGTCTTATGAGGAGCGGCTGAAGGAACTGGGCTTGTTTAGTCTGGAGAAGAGGAGGCTCAGGGCAGACCTTATTGCCCTCTACAACTACCTGAAAGGAAGTTGTGGTGGGCTGGAGGTCGGCCTCTTCTCGCAGATAACCAGCGACAGGACAAGGGGAAATGGCTGCAAGTTGCGCCAGGAAAGGTTCAGGTTGGAGATGAGGAGAAAATTCTTCTCTGAAAGGGTGGTCGGGCATTGGAACGGGTTGCCCAGGGAGGTGGTGGAGTCACCATCCCTGAGGGTGTTTAAGGAAAGGTTAGATGTGGTACTTAGGGACGTGGTTTAGTGGGTAATAGGTGGTGGGGGGATGGTTGGACTAGATGATCCTTGAGGTCACTTCCAACCTTAATGATTCTATTCTATTCTATTTGATTCTATTCTATTCTATTCTATTCTATTCTATTCTATTCTATTCCTCCAGAACTTTATGACAACTGAAAACAGGCCTGGGGCAGCTGTTGCTGAAAAAGGGCTTTAACAGTGACTACATCAAGTATGCTGGATTGCGATTTTTAATTTGCATTTCTGCACATGCAGAAATTATTCTTCTCATCTATGTCATCCTAAATACACGTACCAAGTAGAATCTTGATGGGTGGAAACCACACATTTCAATTCATTTCCTCTTACCCTGCATAATACCTCCATAAACTTAAGTCCCATCTTTGCTAGCACTACACTATGACTGCCAAATGGGTAACCTATCTTTCAACACTTGTAAGAAAAATTACTTTCATCCATTTTAGATCAACAGATTCATATAAACTTAAAATACAAATACAGTGCTAAAGCTGTCTATAGCTATTCCAAGTTATTAACTTTCCACCATCAGTTTCTATTATAATTAATGCTGATATTTTCCCATAAAGTTAGTAGGCGGGGTTTTATAAAAGAATGGAAAATCACATCTCTCAAATGCCAATAAGCTCCTGAGACAACTTTAGACAGATCCCAAACTCCCATCAACATGAACTCAACACTGCATAATGGTCTTAAAAAGTGAAGCTCCAAACAGTATTAATCAGTAATCATTCCTGAAGATAAACAGATGCAATGCTCATAGCATTATTTAACATATTCTGTTTCCTTTTTTTAGGTTTTAAACTCCCAAATGGAAACTGTTCCCTGTCACTCTTAACACCTACAGTTCTCCTGAATGTACCTGAAAGTATATCATAGACAATTCATGGAGTTACTGTTATCTAGGCTTACCATGTTTTAAGAATTGGAATTNGAAGGAAGGTAGGAAGGAAGGCAGGAAGGAAGGACGGACTAGGCTTCTGTAAGTGAATCAATTTGAAAAGTTACATTCTAACCCAATTTTACAGAGGAAAATTCCTATTCACCAAGTACGCAGAAAGCCTGACCTAAACATGATCAGTATGACTAATTACAGCCTCTTCTGAGTAAAATGAAACATTTCCCAAGGTGTGTCTAGCAGCATCCTTCACAACCCTCTACAGCTGAAAGGCAGGGCAGCTCTGCGAAATGGTTTTAAGCAACAGAGAAAAGATAAGCGTTAGCTTTTTCCTTGGCCATTCTGAAATTAAAAGCTGATACAAGATACACAACACAACTCCCAGCTTTAGTATGGAACGGACTGTCAAACGTTTGGAGGTTTTTGTGCCCTGTTCATTTGGTATCGCAGGACGATCCCACTGTACTGGACTCCATCTCTAAAGTCAGAAGAACTATAATGAAAATTACAACGATGCCTAAAGGCAAATTCCTAGAGGCAAATTTTTATTTGAGGATGGAAAAAGAATAAAATTTCAAGAGTTCTCCATCAGGTATGGGAGACTAATGAGATCTGGATGTGACAAGCTGACCAAAAGTGCCACAAAATGGGACCATGCCTGGAGGACATGAATGTATACCACACAGATGAAAAGCACATGGAAAATACATTAGCATACACTGCACATAGGTCAGAGTGTGCTTCCATGATAATAGCAATAAGTCTCTGAAGTAAATAAAATCTCTCTCCTTTTGCAATTATCTGTACTCATTTCTTGCTCAAGTGCTCAACAGAAGCTTTATTAATTGACTAAAGGAATAATAAATACAGGCTCTGAGGAACTGGCAGGGACAGGAGATAAAACAATTCAAGGTACTACAGTGAACATGCACTTTTTTGAAGCAAATACTTTCATTTCAGCAGCAGTAAGACAGGCAGGCTCCCTTTAATAGGCATGTTTTGAATATAAAAATCAATATCTAGAAACTGACACCACCCAGCCAAGATGGCTCAAATTTCTGCTGCCCTGCTCCTGTCGAACCAAAAGAAACTTCAATTTCAGTTCTAATTTTCCATCTTCATCTGTTTATAGGAGGAAAACAAAGATACTATTGGAGCTTGTTTCAGAATAAAACCAAATCAGCATTTTACAAATTTACAGAAATTGTTTTAAATTTTAGTGTTACAAAAAACCCCAACACCTTCCTAGCTATAAATGAACTATCAACTGATATTGTACATATTTTATTAATTACACAACAATATCCCTCTGTTATGTTGAGGTTTCTGAAACCTCTGAATATTGAGGTTTCTTAGAAGTCCTTTTTCTCAATAGCAGCCATGCCAGAATATGGACAGTTGAGGATTTGGCTGCTTCCCTAAAAGTCAACCAGCTCAAACCATTCATGCAATTAAAAAGCCTCCTAAGTCAACAATACAGTAAAAAAAACCTGCAAAAAGGGAGAGGCTAATTTCACCTTTAGGAACTGTTTTTGTTGATTTTTTTGGTAACAATCTTTTTAAAGTATCAACTGTAAATGCAAACCCTAAAAATAAACAGAATCACAGAAGGTCATCTAAAATTGTGAAGTACTCAAGTGCTTCATGACTTCAAAATTTGCATTTACCATAGGATAATTAATTTAATAAACCACGCTTCCTGGCAGTATGCCACATGCCACCTACACAGGAAACACCAGGAGAATACAGGACTACGATGTGGTTGGTCCCTAAGTCATCTGAGAAGTACATTGTGAGAGGTACTTACTAATTCACAAGAGGTGATTTAGTTACCTCTTGTGAATTAGTAAGTACCTCTCACAATGTACTTGGAGTGGGAACAGAAATAGCTCAGCTGTTCTTCCTGTTTAAAAAAAAAACCTGCATCAACATTTCCCCATTTTTTAAAGCAGAGGTTGTATTTGCCTGTTTTCTTCGATGTAGTTCATTGCCTGTTGTTTACATCTACAGTTTCCAATGAAAGGTTTTATAAACAAGCTCTTCACATCATGACACATGAAAGACTGGGGACTTCTCTACCATCCCCATTCAAAATATACACATCCCCACTATTTGTCCACGCTTTTGAGGTGATAATGACTTCAAATGAGCTTTATCCGAGAAAAAGGAATTGCATGGCTGTGTCTGGTGGATGTTTGATGAAATGGAGCATCCACACTCTTGGTTACTGCAAAGACATATAGTTTCTCAAATATTCAGTCATAAATAACGGAATATAGATACACTCATACAATCAAAATGTATAAATGTATAAATCTAGTTAATGTAACAGGTACAGCATGATCTCTGGCCTCATGATCAGCACATTTCCTCTGGTCACGTTGCCATGCATCTGCAGTGGACAAGTACCCAGTCCTGCTGCTTGGTGGGACTGCGGAGTCCTCACGAGTAACGGGAGATGGGGTCAGGACACAGTTTGCAATTCATCCAGCTCAGTGCCCTCTCTGCACATGACTGATGGGCTTCAAGAAAGAGAGGAGATGCAATTGACAGGCACAACCCCATTATTACAGAAAACAAAAAAGAAAATCACAAGAAGAGAAAAATCATGGAAAATGTGTGAGCTTAAATGCATGAAATTGATTCCCAGAGAGAGAGTGAAAGGGTTACCTACAAACCTACATGTCTAAGTAATGCAGTGACCCTCCAGGTTCTGTGTATTAAGGTCAACATCCAACGAATTATTTCCACCAGAACTTCACACACAAGTTCAAGAACCAGTGAACTTTAGCCCTAATGAAGCTGAAGTTCATTTAAAAACAAAACAAAATCCCACAAACTGTTCTCAGAAACAATACAGGGAACAGACAGCCTGCTCAGTCTAGGTCAATGCAAGACTGCTCATTACAGCACTGGTTTCTGAACAAAGCATCCTATTTAATTTTATCATATCTCACTAATGCAATTTTTGGTATTTGACAGGAAACAGTTCCAGAGAAAATTATTTCAATACACAAAGTAAGGCTGACACACAGCCTACATTTTCCTAATTTCATCCTATTATCACCTTGCTTCTTTGACCTCATTTCACCACTGTTTAACAAAGCCATTAAAAGTAGCTTTATCTTCCTCCTAAATCACCCCACCAACCCTTTGATCCTTTTGACACCTTCTCCTTAATTCCTTTGATTCTGTCAACATCTTTTCATAACAAGTACCTTAAGCTGCCTGCAATTCAAACACACGTAAATACAATCCAGGACAGAGTCGTGTTATAAAACAGGGAAGAAATGCTTTTTCTTTCCCCTTTTCTTTGTCCCTGGAATATTTTTGCAGAAAACTGGATTTTTTTCCATTTTTTTGGTCATTCTTCGTTCATTAGTGTATCAAACTCAGGTTCCATGTATTTCCCCATTTCTTTAAACATTAATAGTACTTAGGTTTCTCAGACTCATTTGCATTTAGTTTAAACTGCACAGCTGCATAGTATTAAATAACATTTTTCAAGATAAAACTCAATATAGTGATTTTCCTGCTGATATTTAATTTGAGAGGCTTGATACTGAATGAGGGATGAAGCTACGATGTCTGTCTCTGCTGGTATTTTCTTAACAGATTCCCATTCTGAGAAATTATGTATTACTTCTACACAAAAGTGCCTGCAAGTACTGTAGAATTATTTACAAAATCATGTCAATTACGGTCAAAGAATACCTTTTTCACATGTCCAGTGCAAGAAAATTAAGACTCTGTGTGTCTACTCAGAAGTCGGATTCTGCACCTCGGAAGGGGCAGCCCTGGCTGTACATACAGACTGGGCAATGAGACACTGGAGAGCAGCCATGTTGAAAGGGACTTGAGGGTCTTGGTTGACAGCAAGTTGAACACGAGCCAACAGTGTGCCCCGGCTGCCAGGAAGGCCAACCGTGTCCTGGGGTGCATCAAGCACGGCATTGCCAGCCGCTCTAGGGACGTGATTGTCCCACTCTACCCTGCGCTGGTACGGCCTCACCTTGAGTAGTGTGTGCACTTTTGGGCGCCACAGTACAAAAAGGACATAAAACTATTGGACAGTGTCCACAGGAGGGCAGCAAAGCTGGTGAAGGGTCTAGAGGGGAAGATATATGAGGAGAGGCTGATGTCCCTTGGCTTGTTCAGCTTGGAGGAAACTGAGGGCAGACCTCCTGGCGGCCTACAGCTTCCTCACGAGGGGGAGAGTAGGGGCAGGCACTGATCTCTTCCCTCTGGTGACCAGAGACAGAAGCCGAGGGAACGGCATGAAGGTGCGACAGTGGAGGGTTAAGTTGGAGATCAGGAACGGTTCTTCACCAAGAGGGTGGTCAGGCACTGGAACAGGCTCCTGAAGGAAGTGGTCACAGCACCGAGCTTGACTGAGTTCAAGAAGCGCCTGGACAATGCTCTCAGTCATCTGCTGTGGTTGGCCTGGTCCTGGGTGGAGCCAGGAGTTGGACTCAATGATCCTTATGGGTCCCTTTAAACTCAGGATATTCCGTTTCTATCACTCTATGATTCTACAAAAGACTTAAAACACATCTCCGAAGTTAACTATGTAACAAGCAATCACATTACTATAAATATTAAATATCATAAAACCTGCAACACACAACCCCTTACTTCTATAATATTTTCCAGACAGTGCATGTGTCTAAAAATGCAATTGTTCACATATTTAAATAACTATCTACCTTGTGCTGGAAAAAACCCAATGTGTAGGTGGTGAATCTTCCAGCTGAGCTGAGCAAAAATTTTTAGTACACAGACAAATAAGTGAAAGGGAGCCAAAACAACTTCCCTCTAAAGACAGAAACTCATTTAAGTATAATCATTGGGGAAACTAGTTTATCTTCTGTCTCTGAAAGGATATAATAAATAACAGACACAACTACAGTATGGGCCACGTCCAGGATATCTGTGAGGTCTGTTGGACCACACACTCCTTCTAGAAAGTCACATGTAGTAACGATGAAGCAACTAATTCGCTCAGGGCAATGCTCAGACCATATGGCCAGAAAAGCAGAGAGAAAACTGCACCAAATGATTACCAGCACCTTCAAGAACTACTACCATTGCCAGACTGAACACTGGCTATCCCAGTGGCATTTGAGGATGCAGGAATAGCTACAGGCCTGTGCACAGGCTTGCACCCACAAATAGTTCCACCACAACAGGAGAAACACATTCATTTTTTGCCAAAGTCTTCCACTGACAGCTTCACTGATTTTTTTAAACTTCGAGATGCAAAAGCTTTCTGAAATGCAGAGCTCTCTGAGCCACAGTCAGCAACCACAGAAGGGGGTACAGACCTTCTTGTGCCAGCCTAAAAGTTACACGTGTCCAAACTTCCATGCAAAAGGGAAAATCAACTACTTCCCAATTGTGTTAAATTACAGGAGAAGGAATATGAAATTTTTCATTCAACAGTTGCTGCTCCTCCAACTGGCTGACAGGTATGGTTTTTAATAACCAAACATACTCTGTCTTCAAAACAAGATGGATTAAATAGGAGCCATTCAAAAACCAGGCTCTCAGCAAAACCATAATCCAGAGGGAGGGAGGGAGGGAAGACAGACAGGCAGGCAGGCAGGCAGGCAGGCAGGCAGGCAGGCAGGCAGGAAGGAAGGAAGGAAGGAAGGAAGGAAGGAAGGAAGGAAGGAAGGAAGGAAGGAAGGAAGGAAGGAAATAACTTCTGCATAAACAGGTTTAGGCTGACTACAGCCATATATAACAATTTTCCCACTTAAATCTTTATCTCAATCAAACGAAGACACACACAAAACCACAAGTAAAATAACATTATGAATGGAAAAATGAAGATTCCAAGCAGCCTCTACTTACTAAGGACAATGCTGTGCAGCAATTTTCATTCCTCTTTTGGTTCATAAACAAAGACTATTACTACATTACTCAACCATTAATAGAGTAACAGCATGTGGATGTTAAACCAAAAGAAATATTTAATTTGAACTAGTCAAATCCAAGTTACTAGGACATATAACTCATCCAGAATCAAATAATTTAGAGGTATATGCAAAAACAGAACAATAGCGTACAGCAAAGAGACTTTACGAAGCTGCCAGTTGGGAACAGCAGACAGAACCAGTAGGTGGACTTCATTTTTATTTTTTAAACAGGACACTGGTTTCACTGCAAGACCAGCAGACAATTTCTATCATTTAGTAATGAGACAAACACAAGTTAAGAGGTACGTTGTTTGCTTCTCACAAGCGAAATTGAGATGTCTGTAGCAATCCAAAGTCAACAGAGTGTTCCCTGCCTTTAGCAAGGAAGCTCACAGAAAGCTGTTGGGGAAAAAGGAGAGACCTGTGGGTTTTGCTCAGAGAAGCCCAGATTTTGGAGTCCATCTGTTGAGCCCTTGTGTCATCACTTAAGACCTTTTGCCTGTTGCTCTCTTTACAAGGACAATGCCCTGTACGCAGGACTCTTCCAGTTGTCTGTGAATATAAAGCCAGTGCTTATTTGTTACTATTTCATGTAATGTTGTCAGCTATTCTTATCAATTAGAGTTCCTTTAGAATAAACAACAAATGCTTGACCATACCCGCTTCCTCTCTGAATAAGGAGATACATAATTATGTTTTGAGCTTCTGAGGCTTTGCAGAAAATCACAGGGAAACTAACCTGAAAAACAAAGCACTGCTTTCTAACAAATAAATGGGAAATAAGAGTTGTATTTTTGAGAATTCGACTGAGGAAGGGCACATAACAGTCTAAGTCAGCCCACAAAAAGTAAGTATTGGATAATTTTGTTTCCCCCCTAGACTGCAAACTGCTTCACCATGCTACTCAATGGGATTGTAACTGCCCATTTATCAGATCAACATCTTCCTGAAATGGGCCATAATGTCTGAGGATTTTAGACATAATGCGAAGTACATTATGTGTGTTTGCAAAGATGGCTACACATATACTGCTCCCCTCGGCTAATGAATGATGCCTCAGCCTAGATGGACAGACATAGGTCTGATGCACTGGATTTAAATTAACCAGTGCTTATAAATAACCTTTCATATTACCAGATCAAGTGAGCAATGACAGAATTGACTTTGATCAGTCTACATTCAGTCTTTCCAGTAGACGAAAACACCTTAGAAAGAGAGATATTTGTTTTCCAAATTATCTGGCTTGTTTGATGCAATCTGAACTCTTTATCCTCACTGAAAAAAAAAATTGTACTAAAAAAAATAATTCTACTTGGTCACAAGAACAAGCATGAATGGGAAGTGAAACAATAAGCATCAATGCCTGCAAACGTACACTGTCCCTTGGCAAAGAACTCTACGGCCATAGCTAAGGATTCAGAATGAAAATCTTGGAATGGAAGATTTCTTCATTGGTTATGAAATTATTTTTTTACAATGTTAGAACTTCTTGTGCAGTTGAGATGATTTCTGACATCTTTAGGAATCACGTAATATGAAAAGAACAGTGACTTTGACACTGTCCCAAACGATATCCTTGTCTCTAAACTGGAGAGACATGGATTTGACGGATGGACCACACGCTGGATAAGGAATTGGCTGGATGGCCGCACTCAAAGAGTTGTGGTCAACGGCTCGATGTCCAAGTGGGTTGGTACGGGACCAGCACTGTTTAACATTTTTGTCGGCAACATAGACAGTGGGATCGAGCACACCCTCAGCAAGTTTGCTGATGACACCAAGATGTGCGGTCGACGCGCTGGAGGGAAGGGATGCCATCCCGAGGGACCTTGACAGGCTTGAGAGGTGGGCCAGTGTGAATCGCATGAAATTCAACAAGGCCAAGTACAAGGTCCTACACATAGGTCGGCACAATCCCAAGCACAACTACAGGCTGGGCAGAGAATGGATTGAGAGCATCCCTGAGGAGAAGGACTTTGGGGTGCTGGTTGATGAAAAGCTCAACATTAGCTGGCAGTGTGTGCTGGCAGCCCAGAAAGCCAACCAAAAAGGCTGCATCAAAAATAGTGTGGCCAGCTGGTCAAGGGAGGGATGCTGCCCCTCTACTCCGCTCTTGGAGAACCCACCTGGAGTACTGCGTCCAGCTCTGGGGTCCCCAGTACAGAAAAGACATGGAGCTGCTGGAGCAGATCCAGAGGAGAGACATAAAGTTGATCAAGGGGCTAGAGCACCTCTCCTACAAGGACAGGTTGAGGGAGCTGGGCTTGTTCAGCCTAGAGAAGAGAAGGTTCCGGGGAGACCTAATCGCGGCCTTCCAATACCTAAAGGGGACCTACAGGAAAGCTGGAGAGGGGCTGTTTATTAGGGAGTGTAGTGACAGGACAACAGGAAATGGGTTTAAACTAAAAGAGGGGGGATTTAGATTGGACATTAGAAAGAAATTCTTTCCTGTGAGGGTGATGAGGCACTGGAACAGGTTGCCCAGAGAAGCTGTGGAAGCCCCATCCCTGGCAGTGTTCAAGGCCAGGTTGGATCGGGCTTTGGGCAATCTGGTCTAGTGGAGGGTGTCCCTGCCCGTGGCGGGGGATTGGAACTAGATGACCTTTGGGGTCCCTTCCAATGCAAACCATTCCGTGATTCTATGACTTGACAGATATGTTTTACTTTTATTATTACCACACTCAAAATTTTAACCATGCTTATTGCAGGAGGAAAAAAAAAATGATAGTAAAGACTTCTTTGCAATATCATTTCATTAATGACCTCCCTTCCATAATCTAATATCCAAACAGAGTGTTTAAAAGTTTTCTCCTAAAAAGTATGGTCTAGTTATATAAAAAATTTGAAGAAGAATCACACATAGGTTCTACGTCTGAGGTCAATGATCAGTCAATCAACTGATTGATAGCTAGAGAGAAGGCCATTTTTCTTTCCTTCTTTTGCAGTCTAACTCAATAGCAAAAGGCTAAATGGAAAAAAAAAAAAAAACAAAAAAAAACCAAACCCAAACATTTAAAAGGTTTTCTTTGGACTGTTTTCACAGATTGTATCTAAAGTATGAGCCCTTCAGATGTATTCCCTGATTCTCTGGCAAAGATCCTTGGCACTATTGGTCGGCTAAAAGGCAGACTGTTAGATATCTAAACAGTAACTTCATGTTACCTGAGTGTTAGATACCTACGCTGTTAGCTTCTCAGTAAAAGCAGCCAAAGACATGGCCGAACCTTCCCCTGTTCATACAGGAGAGGTGTTTTAGTCCAACAGAAGAGCTGGATGATCTTCCTGTCTAAACAGAAAACTTATCTTCCTTTATCAATTCCGAAATACCCAGCTGTGGTGCTGTTGACTATGACTAAATGCATTTGGCAGAGCTTTCATAAACCTTCAGAGAAGAGAACTGTATTTGTTACATGCATCATCAGTTCAAATATTTGCAGGTATCAGATGATATTTGAACATAAGAATACTTCTGGGTTTTTGTACAGTTTATTCTTAAGGTAGTGCATTAATTAACGTTCACTCAGTGTACAGAGATCAAAGTAGCTAGTATATACAAATATCCCAACAAGAACAAAACAGCACTCAGTTATTTACAACAAACTTCAACAGTCTCACCTACACAAACATTGCCTTTCCTCCCCCACCTTCAAAGCCACATACTTCAATAAAGCCCACTTTGGTATCTGAAGTAACCTGTACAGAGTTTCAGTATGATCAGTCTACTTCAGCAGCAGATGTGAGAACAGACTATAAAGGTTCAGGAAGAAACTTGCTAATACCTTCATGATCCTTGTCTCTTTAACCCAGCCTCCACTGCAGCAGCACAGGATAACCTGGGAACTCAACCATCAGGAACACAAAATGGTCTAGTGCCAGTACAAAAAAAACCTCTATGGCTGTATAATCACTGCCCAGGCTTTCCACCTCAAAATACCTTACCCCATGCCTCAGACCACAGAGCAAAGGAGGATACAATTGTTTATTTTGTATGACAAGAACAGAGGAAACATTTAGGTCATAAGACACGAAGAAGTTTGCAGATACAGTCTGGAGTGAAAGGCATTGTTAATACAACCCCCATAACCACTTTGGAAAACCCAGCAAAAGTGTGTTAAATATATTAATACATGACAGAAAAGTAAAGAATGCATGCGCAACACATGGCTGTGTCTTCATTAACGCCAGATTAACATCTGGTACAACAAATTTACCCCTGAGCAGGTGCGGACACAATCACATTTCTGTCAAGTTTGCCAGAGCTCAGCATGTTGCATTCATGCCAAGTCCACACCAGCTGAAGGACAAACAATACCTGGCCTGGCACTGTCACAGCAATCAGAGAGAGATGAACAATAACTCACAGAGAAGAAAACCTACTAGTACAAGGGTAACATCGGGGTATGTTTACGTGAGATGTTTGCATCGTCTGGTTACGGGGTTTTGATCTGCTAGTGAGCGCCCTGAAGACATACCATTGAATCAACACTCTCAATCAACGCAGTAAATCAGAGTCTGTATAACGATAAGTAAGACAGCATCCTCATCTCCCTATACTGCTCTATCCCCATCAGAGATCGAAGAGCTTTCAATTTTTTCCCTAAACTGTGCAGGGAAACTCACCTATTTTGTGTTTATGTCAGCAGTTAAAATATATATCTAGCGTAGAAGAAAGAAGGGCAGAGAAACTATAAACTTCCATAGTAAATACAATTTCGCACACACATAAGAGAAAATAAATCAGAAAAAACAAGTTAGGATTACAGACATAGCTGCTTAGATTCCCTAAATGAGACAATATGTATTATCTCATCTGGCAGTTTAGCATGACTGAAATGAAACATAATTTGTAGTTGACGCCAACTGGAAGGAGACAGACAAATGTTCATGGTAATTTTTGTGTTTTGCTAAAAATGTACTTCTGTCTTAAATTATAAGGAAAACGAATAGGAGGCTTTTGGTCTACAAAGTACAAGATATGCAGATGCTACCCTGAGCTGCTAACTCACAAAGTGTCTTGAGTTTTCACAATTTAAAAAGACAAATCTAAAATTATGCCAGGTCAAATGTTCTACCCAGTACCTCCCATTTCCAAGAGCAGCCAAAAGCAGATGTCTGGGGAAGAGGATAAGAATAGTGTAAGCATTTAGTCATACTTTCCCCAAATACTCTCCAGTCTCCAATAACTTGCAGCTCAGGGACTTTCAAAGCCAAAGGTCATGCTTATGTATTTAATAGTCCCTACAGGCTTTTTCTTCCATTCATTTTGTCCAGCCTCCCTTTGAATTGGTATAAATTTTCAGTATCCACCACATCCTGTGGAGTTACACAACTTAGATATGTGCATGAAACAAAACTCTTTTTGCTCTTCTGAACCAAACACCTGCTAGTTTCACTTCCATGCTCATTAGTTCTTGTACTGGGAGAGACAATGAACAACTGATCCCTATCACCCTTGCAACGCTGTTCATGTTTTTATAAACTATCATCACATCCTCAGTTGCCTCTTCTCTTCACCAGCTTAACTGTCCTTTGTATGGAAGGTGTTACACATTTCTGATTGTCTTTGCAGTGAACAGGAAAACACGTGCTTAGTCTTGCTACTTTGGCCCTGCCATTCCTGAAAGTTCTTTTTATTGCCTGTTAATCTGTTGGCCCTATAGACTCTTTGTAGAAGACTTCCTGCTCCTCAACTTGTTCCTCAGACTCTTTTCTAACCTGCCTTCTTATGGTTATTCAATTCTGCCAATTTGACCTTTCTGTTTTCCTCTTTCACACACAACTCGGACCTTTTATCTACAGTTACTACCCCTGAATGTGCATTTTGCAACAGGCTTTGATTATACAATGAACTAGTATTAATATTACAAAAATAGACAAGGATGGAGGCCAACAGTTCCTTGTGAAAATATTTACCTCCATCACCTCTAAGTTAATGGAAAGACTTGAGGAGAAGGGAGGTTTCCCTCTGAGCATTAGCATCGGCATGAATTGATTTCCCCAGTCCACAGGACTAGCAGGAGTTTGGTGAATTTTTCTTTCCACAGACTATTCAATACACATGGCTAATTTTAATCACTTGCAGGACAAGAAAAATACTTTTCCCTAAAATTTTTTCTCTCATCTACATTTCCTTCTCTGAAAAAGATCATTAGAAGCAGAAAAAAGATAGTTAAAAATGTCTTCCAATTTTTTCATTAAACTTTCTGAAGAATATTTGTTTCAGTACTTTCAGTATCTCTACCGTGATAAAATAAGCTACTCTATTACTTGACAATGTTAATCTAGAAAAGGTAGCATGTCTATTGGAGGAAAAGATGAGAATTCAACATGATGAACTGGAGGAATGACCCGAAAAAACAGTGTCATCTTCAATAAGAAGATGTGCAAGATGCTATGGTCAGGCATAAATAAATAGCTAGAAAACGATCAGTGAGAATGTCTTAGAAAATGTAGCCTTGGATGAGCAGGATCTGATGGATCACTGCCTGACCATGAAAAAGAGTCATAGTTCTGCAAAAAAGACATGCAACATGTCAGCAAATATGAAGAGGATCCCATTACATTTTATTCATCATCATTAAAACCTCAAGTGGAACACAGGCAGTAGAACTTGGACAGAACAAAACAGATGTGAAGTAATGGAAGACAACCCAAAGAAAAGCAACAAAAGTAACTGGTGTGTAGAAAGCAGCACCTGTGAGGTCAAAGAATTGAGCTTAATGAAACAGCAGGCTATGACAGTTGAGAAAAAATATAGTATAATACACTGTAAGAAAAACAATTATTTGCATTGTCCAAGACAGATGAAGGATGAGTAGGTATGGTGTTAAACTGGAACAAGCAAGGGGTGAATTGGATAATGTGAAAATATTTTTTTTTTCATGGCATGATGATGTAAGGGAGTCAGAGATGACAGATACAGATGATCCTAATCTGAGGTAGACAAATGGACTACATGACTTCATAAGGCCTCTTCCAGACCTGTCTTTTAATGATCTTTTCCTCGTGAACTGAGGAAGACTCTCTTCTTTCCAATGATTAATAATAAAAAAAAGGGAAAAGGGGAGGGGGGGACGCTAAGGAGCTGCCTTGGAAAAAATGAGGTTATTACAAACAACCTGCTTACACACCTACTATTCATCCAGACCTTTGCCCTGCCCAACTCCAAGAAGCCTGTGGAAAGAAAGGACAACCAGCAGCGAAGAGCTGGAGAAATTGTGCTGAAAGCATGGACTTCTATTCTCTGACCTTCCTCAGACATTCTTTAAACGTGGCTTGGAAACAGATGCATACCATGCAGAGATGCATACTATGCAGAGTACAGTGCATACATGCAGGTGCAAAATTCCTAATGCACCCTGAAAGCAACAGACGGCACCTCAACTGTGCAATGCATGCAATGTGCAACAGAAAAACTAGGTAAAGTCTGATGATATGGCCTGGTGACCCACCAATGAATTAGAACATTCCTAAGGCTCTGGTTTAGACTGGACTTTCACTCTTTCATGTTAACATTTCCCACTCTTGAACTGAACAAGCTCAAGAAAGGCTGGATATTTCTGTACTCCAAATTTGGCTGCGATGAAAGGCAAGGTCTAATTCAAGCTGTCAGGGCTGTCATGGAATGTGGTCTGGGTCACTTATACATAAAGATTGGTTGAAGGTAATTACACTGATTTTATGCAGTCATGATCATGACTAATGACTGAATAAACATGTACGCGCAACACAAAATTCATGCACATTTCTGCAAACTGGATACCTCTGCTAAATTATCTAGCATCTCAGCAAAGCAATCAGCTGGCCAGTCTGTGGAAAATCTTGCATGCCAGCTGTCATGTACTATGTCTACTAGCAGCTTAAAGAAAACCTAAAACAGAGAGAAAACTGAGAACTTTGTTAACTATTGAAAGGTAAACCATACCAGAGCAACACTGTCCTGAGAAAAATCAATGCAGGGAGAGTAAGAAAGAAGACATAACATTGCATGAAACTTTCTATTGAGCATAAAACTATAATTTCATTGTCATTCCAAACACAGCCCACCACTTAATATTGAACGCATAAGTTAAAATTATTCAGACTTTCCTGTGCAGAATGATGCTCAGGTTTTAGCAGGCATCTGTTCTGAAATAGAGTTACAATTGCTAAAATGGTCATGACGACTGCATACATTTACTGCCTTATTTTGTGAAATGAGTTCCATACAAGGCTGAGAGAGCTATAGTATTTGCATGAGATACCCACCACAGTTTATATTACAAGTACAATTCAATACATACTATTCATCAGTACTAAACAGTTGTGCAGAAAAATGCTGCCGTTCTTTGCAAACGAAGAATTCTCTTGGTAAAGTACAGATCTTGATTTAGAAAACTCCAGACATCTGATAAATTGTTCTCTCATCTGCAGCTCCTTCTATTTTGCAGGTACCTTGCCATAGGAAGAGTAACTATATTTACACCACTGCATATATATCACTTATTTAACATTTCAGGGGAAAAAAAAAAACACCACCCCAATATATGAAAATATTTTTTGTAACAGCTTTCCCTCTACAAAACTACTGTTTGCACGAGATATATAAAAGCAATACACACAGACTAAGAGACCAAACAAGAGTGTATAACCATTAAAATAAAGCTTTTCTAAAATGCATTTGCCACCATATAAAACCAGTGCATTAGGACCACCATGCACTTTAGTGATGAGGTCAGGTTTTGACAAATGGAAGTTCAATGAAAACTCTGAAAAACCTGTTTACACTGATCCCAGACATAAGCCTTGCAAGCTGCAATTCACTGACCTATGTAAACTGATTTGGCTTTCAGATAATCTCTCGGTGAATACTATTGCAACATCTATAAACACAGATGGCACCAACTGGCACCCTAACTGTAATCTCAACAGATGATCAAATACAAAGACTGAATTTATCCTCCCACATCACAGGTGATTCTTTCCAAACAGCTTTAAGAGATTACTCCTGGAAGCTCAAACAAGAAAGTTCTGTCACCGCTACCCAAAGTCTCAGCCACCCTGAGAAGCAGCAATGCTTGAATGAAGCTGGTTTAAAAACTGTAAGGCTTTTAATAAATGAATGCAACGTTCATTCAGACCAGGCCCAGGTTATAATTGCTACAATTATCACATTCACCACTTCTATCAGCAGTAAACTTACAAGATTTTTTTTTTTTCTAAGATATCATAACAGAAGAACCTACTTGGGATCAAAAATAATCTTGCAAGATGAAAAGGCCAACCTACAAACTTAAATATCAGTTGTACTATTAAAGCCTATTATATGATTTTATGGACAAAATTTATTGTTATTTACCTGAACAAAGTGACAGCATTAATACTTCTACTGGTGAATTGCCATAAATGATGCATGAAAATACACACAATGTATGCGACGCAGGTGTTAGCAAACATGAAGGTCACCACTAATATGTTAGATGCCATATATAAAACATTAATCTAACGGTAACTCCATAGTCGTTAAGATAATAAGTCAGTATTAAGACAATTTGAATTTGAAATGGAGCATTGACACAAATGACAAAGGAGGCTGAAGAGCTCCTTTGGTAATATCGCTTCATTAATCCTTTCTAAGCACTAGAAGCTGTATAAAGGTGAAAATGAAAAGATCTGAAAATCAGCTTAAAGTAAGGCTTCCTTGTGTGTCTGGGTTCATTTATTATCTCATTGGCTGCAATACAATATCAGGCTTTCTCCGAGACATTTTTTTCCCTCTTTTAATAGTATTTCATTTTCATAGTTTATTATTTAGTTTCCACGCTTTCACCATCAGCCTCAAAGAAACCCTCAAAGAAATCCCTAACCAACAACATTTAAATCAATATAAATAAGAAATGTTTTAAGGAACAAATATCACTGCAGTGCTCCACTCATACAGCTATGTCTTAAACACCTTGGATTCTCTTTTGAAGAGTTCACGTCTAACTTTACTACACAGCTTCAAGTTGAGAAAGATAGTATGATTATGAGGACTATAGGACACGAAAAATTGGAGAAACTGATCTTTAGCAACACACCGTGATTTAGCTTTATTGTATGTTTTTATTACCTATACTGAATCAGAAACTGGGTCTATTGATTGTATAAACAGCATAAAAGTCTCTAAATACCTTCTGCCATGATTTATTTGTTCTTGGTCATGGAAAAGATAATTGCCCACTTGCCACATGTATTCCCTTCAGAGGTCAGAATTTCAGATATATTTCTGATCCCCTCACATAGATCAGGCACATTTGCAATCATCTGCTTGCTTTTGCAGCAAATTTATAATTTAATTATTTTTCATTGTGGACTTTGTTTTCTTTGGAATTACCTTCCACAAAATTATCTTCTAGGAAAATACTTGTAGGAAAATTATTCTCTGATTAACTAGTGTTGAAATACTTATCCATGGTTTATGACTGACCTCCTAAAGTCTAAACATAGGCAGCAACAAGGCAGTCAAAACAATTTTAGATCTCAGATCAGCAGTAAAATATTTTCCAAAATGTATTAACTACTTTCAGTAATACAACAGGAAAATGACTGAAACTATTTGCTTTACCTAGACAACTATTCAAAAATAGAGTAACAGAACGGTTGTTTACACAGCTTTCAGAGTATCTAACAATACCTCCCCAGCAATTTTTAAGGACAAGTGATAGCAACACTAGTTTTTTATCTGGGCTTTACAAAGGCCCTACATTCAGCTTAATTCCAGTTCATCTGTATGTAGAATGATGATTTTGGAAGAACACACCTTACTAGTTCCACAATTCCAGGGAAGGTTTTAGGCACCATGTCCTGGAGGAATCCTATAAATTTTTGTGAAAGCTGGAAAACCGGGAGAAATAATCTAAGTAAAAGTCTCTGGCATCATTTTAACTGACTTGTCAGCTATAATTGCGTCGGCAATTGTCTCTGCATCAAATAAAGGGTGCTGACAGCCAGTAACACCTTTCAGCCACTCACCACCTCTGCCTTTGTTCCCAAGTGAGTTCAAAATGTGGACACGTCAAATGATTTATCCCCTAGGCAGAAAGGAGAGAAATGGGAACTGTTGTGGGGCACCAAAACCAGAGAGGAATGCAGCCAACAGGAAGACACAGAGAGTCCCTGTTCATCGAGGCGGAGGGACGAAGAAAAGGAAGGGAAGGAAGGGAAGGAAGGGAAGGAAGGGTGACACAAAACAGCTTCCCTCATTGCCAAAAGCCACCAGGAGTTGATCAGCAGTTCAGAAGCTGATCTTTGGTCGCCTCCCCACAGGCTGGATGGTGCAAAAGGTCAGCCAACAAGATGAGCCCTGTGTGTTTGTGCCTGTGCATGAATGCACATGCATGCATGTGAAGTGAGGAGAGTTAGGGACAGCAGAGCAGCCATTCTCACTCACCTTCCCCCTCCCTTTCCCTTCCTGGGCTTCAACAAACAGCTCTGGGACTCTTGCATGGTGAGGGGGAAGCCCAGCCACTTCAGTGGGGGCTACTCCTATATGAAGAGGCTTTTTCCTTTTCCTCCTGTAATGAGTTGGCTTTAAGAAGCAGAGGGTGAAATTCCTAGAAACTGGTTGTTGCCTGCAGTGGATAACCAGGAATCTTACATCAGCTAGGAGCTGTCATCCCATGTTCAACATGTCCCCTCATTGCAACCACTGCTTCTCCTTTACTGGAGAGCCCTCAAAACTGGTACTGAATGTCTAACAAAGTAGAAGCTTCTGGAAATACAAATTTTGAAGAATAATAATCGTATTCTTCACATCACTCAGAAAAACAATGAACCTTCCCTTTCATGTAATTATCATTTAAACCACAATGTCCACACCGTACGCAAAACAAAACATTGGGTTTCTTGCCTGGTGCCAGCTATACGGTCACCTGCAGACCAGTCAGGTTCTGCTCGCACAATAGCATATAGCACTTAATATGTCATTGTCCTACTGTATTACAGAGCACCACAAGCAATTTTCACAGCTACAAGCTAGAACACGAAAAAAGACCATGGCAATTACTGGCTTCCTTTCAGTCTTTGCCAGCAGTATTCCTGATCCAAATTTACCAGCTCAGCAGAATCAAGAGTGACTTAGAAGATGCGGGGGAATGCTTTGATGAAACAGGTAAAAAAAAGGACTGTACCACTCAGAAACACTGCATCCAGTCCCAGTGATTTACTCTTAAAAGCAAATGACACACTACTGTTACTTGCCTGATGTGCAGATACATCATCACCCAAGCATTTCCCAGAATGCTTAATAAAACCAGATGATTAACTAAAACAAAGATAAAGAGGGCAATTTCCTACACACTGATTAAACCCACCCAATGACCCAGACAGAGAAGACTTGTGAAAAAGAAGCAATGTGATTAAAGCAGGAGTGGCTGCAACTAGCATATGCAATGAAAATTGAGGAACGGTCCCACGAAGTTGTCTGAGAGAAAACCCTCTCATTAACAACTGCCTTAACAGAGCAGACTGACGGTCTGTCTATATCCTGCATCTCACAATGGGTGGTCATGGACAAAATACTGAAGAGCGACCCAGAGATTAAATTGGGTTCTATTTTTGTAGCATGTTTTATTCAGGAGAGTAAACTGGAACATTGATTTTAGTGTCACTGATACTTCCTAATAAACCACTCTGTAAGTTTTCTGTGACCAAAGCAACCCCCCTGAAAACAATGAGTCTCCTTAGAGGTGTGAGCTTGCACAGCCAGAACCCACTGCAGGACTGGGACCAAGCAGACACTTTCATTAAGGTATCTGTAATCTTGCCTAGGAATGTGTCCCTAAGAAAGCCAAACCTTTTAATTAACATATATAATATTTTCTTCTAAATTAGGTCAGCTACAGCTTTTTAATTTTTTCAGTTACCCCTAATGACACATCTCTCATCAGGATGCGCACGCTTGCATCGTCTTGTCTGCTTGCTTCTGGCTCGGCGTAAACTCAGCGCGATGGAGCAATCCAGCCGCCCTGCCACCAGGCACTGGCAGGGCGCGCACTTGTCCGAACACAGCACTGCCAGCCCATCTCGGTCTATCTCATGGTGCTCCAGCGCACCCGCAACTTAATTATGGGATCCAGTCTCAGCGGTGTTACCACCGCTGCCTCGGAGCGACGCCTTGACTACCAACAAACCCTCGCTGGTAACCTGTGCCGCGCATTTCTTGCCCGTTCCTGAAGGATATACCCGCAGCTCCCGCTCAAGAAATGACCCCAGAAAGGCGAGGGGAAGGAAGACTACGCCGCAGAGGGGGGAAAGCGCCATGGTGAGCTAACCCTCTCTCCCCCAAGCAGCCCTCTGAGGAGACAAGCGGCTCCTGCCCTGCCTCCCCTGGAAAGGCCGCAGGTGCCGCGGCCGGTGAGCGCAGGCCTGCCTGGGGCACCCTTGCGTCCCGCCTCCCGCCCCCTGTCCCGCAGGCAGCCGCCATGGGCTCACCCTGGCAGGC